>JANHZU010006545.1:249512-259668 GCA_032468055.1 Acrochordus granulatus | reverse complement strand
TGTGCTTATGGGTTTGAAGTGAACAGGTATGTTATGTTTATTGAAAATCCTCCTGAGGTTCTCAGATAATCCAGCAACATATGGAATAACCATGTTGCTGTGTTTGTTATATTTTCCTTTGTATCTGTTGTGGGAAGGGTCCTATTAGATTTTTTATGGCTTTGACAAAGGACCAATTTGGATAGCCACAACTATTGACAGACTTTTTGATGTGAATATTTTCTTTTTTTGATCCGTCTTTGTTTGAAAGCAAAACATCAGTCCAGTGTTGTAAGGGCCTGATAACTCCCAGTTTATGTTCCAATGGGGGTGAGAGTCACAAGACAAAGACATATTGATCTGTCTGGGTAGGCTTCCTGTAAATCTCAATATTCAGGCTTCTGTCTTTTTTGCACAGTCCAGAAAAGCCAAAAAATGATGGTTAACATCCTCACATGTGAATTGGATGTTGCTGTCAATGACATTAAGGTGTTCTGTAAAATTCATTTGTTTTGATTTTGACACAGGTATCATACACATGCAATCTTTCATGTTTTCTGAGATATAGGAATTAACAAGTTTTATGACAGTGTGATAGATTTTGTGTTTATACATTACATTTTAATTGAAATATCTACCTTAAATGATGTTGTAAGAAATATTTTTGATTAAGAATGATCTGAAAGAATGAGTCTTCGGATTTCGGCGGCATATAAATTTAATAAATAAATAAAAAGGCAAAATTGAAATGTTGAGGAATGGGAACCTGGTTTGAGAAGTATCATCTGCTTTGATTCCTAAAACTGTTTTGAAAAGAGGTCTAGAGATTTCTAATCAGAACTGTCACCAATCTTTAATTCTGGGATTTAAGTGGATGGCATCTAGCAAGGTGAACTGTTTGTGTACTGGATCTGAAGAAAAATGGTGATTCTCACTTAGCATCTTTAGGCCATTCCTTACAGAATTTGGATGTTTTTCTGGCTCTACATATTTGAATCATTTTTTCCTCCTCAAGATTGGATCTGTATAGATCTGCCAATAATTTGACAAAATCTGCTACATAAACTGCACAACAAATCCGACCAGGCAAAAAGCTACTTTAGAACTTATTATATATTTTTGTTCTGACAAGAAATCTAAGGAGTTAATTTTGGCTCCATCTGTATGCTAGTCAATTCACATCTAGAGCTATTAATTAAAACGTGTTCACTGCTACTGTATATGTCAAAGCTCAAAGAACAGATTTTAACTTGCATCCTTTTAATGTGATTCCCACTGATGTGCCAATATGCTTAATTTACCCAGCCTAAAAAATGTGTAGCCACAAGACAAATCCATAGAATTGCAGATCAGAAACTACAATCTATTTTTCTAGCCTGAATGTTCAACACTGGTTTTAGTAGGTGCTTTTAATTTCTTCTATGGGAGAAAGGAGGTTCTTGGATCTATATGGGAGAAAATTCAGGTTCTTGGATCTATATGATGCTATTTAGATATTCAATACTGTAACTAGAAAGAAATTCAAAACAAGCAGAACTGTTAGAACTCCTTTTGTGGCAATATTTTAATTGAAATATAAATCCTATAGAGAAAAATGGCACTCTGCTTTTCATTATAATAGAAGCATAAGCAAGAGGGAGATATAGCATGTCACTAAATTTTAACAGTGGATTTGGTTTGAGTGAACAAAATGAGAATCTGTCCAACTGTCTCTCAGTTAATGTCTTTTTGTTTGCTTGTGTTTCCTAGCAAACAACTCTTCAGGTCATTTTGCTGAGATCAGCAAAGATTTCCATCTCAAACGCTAAAATTACCTTTGAAAAACCATACCTATTTATGTGGATTTTTGACCTCTATTGATGTGAATATTACAAAGGAATGTATTCTTTGAACAATGTAGGTCTTAAGCTGAACTGTAGAAGACCTGAAATGTGCTAGTTCATGTAGGACAAAAATCAAAGCAATGCTTAAAGTTCCACATAATCTAAAAATATCTAAATGTCAGTTTGCCAGGATATCTTTAAAGAATTTGGAACATATTTTATTGCAAGATAGAGTTATGGCATACTCCAAGATGGTTTCAATTCTCATTAACGAGCTGAATTGCATAAATGAAAGAAGTTACTAACTTCCCTGGAATTTTATGATAATTACTCAAGATTTATAAAGAATTCTGCTTGCATTATGAAACCCTTGAATAATGTCAATGAAAGGCATCAAATAACTGCTATTTTTAAAAAAATCTCAAACAGATTACTCCAATGTTTCAGAAACTTTAGATCTATATAGAAAGAGAAAGGTAAAGGTTTCCCCTGTCCAGTCATGCCCAGCTCTAGGGGGCAGTGCACATCTCTGTTTCATAGCTGAAAAGCTAGCATTGTCTGAAGACGCTTTCATGGTCATGTGGCCAGTATGTCTATACACCAAGGCACACAGAATGCTGTTACCTTTCCCACCTATTTAGGCAGTACCTATTTATTTACTTGCATTTTTACATGCTTTCAAACTGCTAGGTTGGCAGGAGCTGGGGCAAGTAACAAGTGCTCACCCCACTATGTAGTGCCTGGGTCTCGAAGTCAAGCTGCCAACCTTCTGGCCAACAAGCCCAGCATCTTAACTTGACCTGATTTGGAGAAGTATTATGTTGTTTTCAAATAATTCCCTGTTAGAGCAATATGTGCGTAAATATTTATAAAATTCAATATGATGTTTTAAATAAGATTTATTTATTAGGAATCATCAATAGATGAATGTGTTAATTTCTGTTATGTTCAGATTCTCATATTGCTAAATGAAAATTTATGAACTCAGCAAAACAATAATCCCTGTAAAAATTCAACAATATTTGTTATTTTTGTACACATTTTTTCTAGAGTACTCATCTATTTCAAGCAATTTTTAATGCAATGTTTTTATCTATCATTTCTAATTTCAGGTTGCTTATATATCAATGCAGTCATTATCAGAAGTTAGCACAGAGTTGCAAGTGCTGGGATGGAGGAGAAAAATGAGTAATTTTGTTTGAAGGAACAGGTCCTTTGCCAAGTAAGAGGAAGGAGACAAGTAAGACTTACTTGAGACTAGGAGTCTGAAGGCAGGATGAAGTCAACGATACCCTCTAATGCACACACAAACCTCTTTAAATAAATTGGCATAGGAGAAGAAAAACAAAGCAATTTAGCCCTGCAAAGTGCCAGTGTGATATAATCAGCCAGCTCCTAAGACATCCTCAAAGTGACTCAAACTCTTTGAATGGAACTGTGCAATGTTTAAGGTGATCGTGTGGCTGGGGATGACTCTGCTTTTCCCTGAAACCAGAAGCTTCACTTCACATTTAGGGCTGTCTGGAGGGAGGGCAGGTACAAAAGCTCCAATGGTGAGGCAATGATGTTGGCTGTGTCATATGTGCAAGTGTGTCAGAACATTCTGTTTATCTGGGTGTCGGGAGGGGGAGCTTTTTAAAAACAATATATCGCTTATTTTAGAGCCTTCACGACAGTTTTTAAGTCAGTCTCATTCAAACTATACCATCAATCATCTGTGATCAGAGGGAGCCTTGGGGGTCACAAAAATGTGTTCAGGGGCCCATGAAGCCTTGGGAATGATTCAACCTTGACCAACAGCATCCTAAAGTCAGCAACGTGAAACTTACCACAGGCAGAAGAGCAACTCCCTGCCTCACCTCTGGGCTCCTCAGTCATCTGGGCAAATGTCATTCTACACCCATCAACAGGCTTTTGGCACATCATCAGGGCTCTTTAGACACAGGATATATCCTCTGTGGGGAGCAGCTGCTAAATTAAGGGTCCTAAGCATGCTAGTAAGCACTTCCAAAAGCAGATCGGCTTACTAGACTACTTCCAGTAGAGCTCGTGAATTGGGGATTTGAAATAGCTTTTTCACATTTCAGTTATAGGCAAGCAAATTCATATTGGTTGTGTCTGATGAGCTGTGAGTTTTGTAACGTGAGATATCTTTTATTCCAGCCTGATGCAGAGAGGCAAATGTGAAAGTCAGTTGTGAAAGCCAATCATTGTGGCAAGGCAATTTGCTGACTTAAAATAGGATACTGGTTTGAGTCATGAGCATAACTATGAGGTACACCTGTTTCCTTTTCAGCAGTCATTAAAGATAAATGTATAAAGGACTCTGATAGACTTCACTCTGGAAGAAAAAACACGCAATATGCTGCTTTTGCTGTCACATTTCATCTATCAACAAGTCAAAGCACCACACAGGTCCTTTTGGTATTTGCAGTTGTGTTTGCATGTGTAATTTTTATCTCTTAAGAAAAAAAAAACAGTTCTAATGTTACAATAGATATAGCTACAGTGACCATAAAAGGTAAATAAAGGTTTCCCCTACCAGTCATGGTCAACTCTAGAGGGCAGTGCTCATCTCCATTTCCTACCCAAAGAGCCAGCATTTGTTCAGAGATCTTTCCATGTTCATGACTATACTCTGAGGCACACAGAACATTGTTACCTTTCCCACTGCAAGTGATACCTATTTATCTACTTGCATTTTTACATGCTTTCAAACTGCTAGGTTGGCAGTGACCATATTTTCTTGCAAAAAATAAAGACAATCCTGAAAAAGGTTTCAAATTTGAAATATTTTTTTCATTTAAATATTTATAACTTTGCTTACAAAGAAAATTCAAGAGAAAAACCAAGCAAAACTTTACAAAATGCATATTTTAACAAAAGTACCTGAAATCATGTAGTACATGTAAATTTATTTTTAAAAGACAATTCAATTCCCATAGTTTTCACATAAATGTAAAAGATTGTGTATAAAGTAGTAGCATTTATACAAGAAAACTTAAAGGACCAAAATAAAGGATAAAAGTGAGTTTTTGAAAAACAAATCTGAAGGACAGTTTTCCAAAATAAACAACTGTTCTTTATTTTAGACAGCTGTCCTTTATATTTATTTATTTTTGGATGTATGGTCACTGAAGATACAAAGCAAACTTGAGAATAAAAATCTAAAATATTTTCAGAATATTTCATAATAATAACAGCAGTAGCATACTGTTTGAGTTTTTCTCAAATGATTTAGGAGAAGAAACATACTGCAAGATAAATGTGAGAAAAGCATAACAAGATTAGGAAATAATTTTAATTAATTATAAAGAGACAGACTAACCTTATTTTTGCTTAAACTACAGTAGTGCAAATACCAGGCCCTTGTAAGGAATCAAAGAACCAAAGCAATGGCCCAAATATTAGGTGGATTTGCTTTAAAAAAGGGAGAGGTTTTGGACTTCTAACTCCAGGACTTTAACAAATCCTCTGGTTGCTTTATTCCAGTTAAATCTGAATAGCTGGAAAGGGAGTAATGCTCATGGCATCTGTTTTGTTCTATTTTGCTTTTGGTGATATCTATTTAATAACAAGCAGTGCTGAAGTTATTAATGTATTAACGTAGACACGATACTCCAATGTCCTAGCTAATAACAATAAAATACTTTCACTGTTATATTCATCTCTCTCTCTCTTGTGTATTTGCATTGTAAAAAAATTAGACAGCATTGCCAGCAGTCTCAGATGCACATACTGTATATTGCTATAGCAAATCCAGTTTGCCAGAGGGTAGTACTATAGCATTCTTGAGCTCATTGAGGGAGGCTGTGTGATTCATTGCCATGAATCTGATTTACTGTAGATGAATTAGCTGAGGAGGAAATTTTCTTGCTGAAGTTTTCACCTCTGGCCAGAACGTGGTTGAATCCTAATTGAGAGGAGGCAGCTCAGGAGGAATCACTATCTAACCTACAATTGCATGAAAATGTTTAGATATCAATGGTCAAAGTGAACATTTCAATTTCTCACAAGGGAACAGAAGTTGACATACCTCAGCATCGTAGCAATCCATCTTTCTGAAAATCTGAATACGTCTTCACTATCTATGTGCAGTTGTGGAAAGATTCAGAATAAGAATCTTATAAGAATATAAGATTTCTTATAAGAATAAGAAAGTGCACAAGTTAGGATTACCCTTCCAGTTGATTGAGGGTTGTTTTTTTTTAGTGCAAAATAGTTAATGAGGCCACAAAGGTCACGCTCATTAGACCTATAATTAATCAGGTGAAAAAACTCCACAGGTGAACAAATATTCTGACCCTTTTAACCTCTCAGGTTGTGATAGTTGTTCTATCTACTTCAGAGAACCATAGCTTCCTCTAAGCAGATGGATTTGAAAGTAAGATCATTAATTCTTAAAGAAAGAGGGGGAGGCTATTTAAAAATATTTAAGTGCTTCCATATTGTAATTTCACCCACAAGAAATGTTTTTAAAAGTTTATATGAAAGGATTGAGGTCAAGGTAAGATTTGGAAGGTCGAGAAAAACCTATGTTGAAACAGTCTGAAAACCAGTTAGATCTGTAAAACAGAACTCACAGATCATGGCAAATTATCTGCTGAAAGAATTAGCTGGTATTAGAGTAATTGTCCATGGTCCTTAGTCCACCATTGCTCATATAACAATGATCTTCATGGGATAATTTAGTAAATTTCTATACCTCCCATTATACTTGCATGCCTCTGGGAAGTTTACAAATAAAACAGTAAAATCATATGAAAGCTATAATTAAAAACAGTTAAAACTAGATTAAAACAAAGTTAAAAAGAACATTTGCAGAGTTAAAAAGCAGAGGAAGAACCTTCAGCCCACCACCAAACCCAGGGTTGCAGGGCACTCTTGGACGCCCAGGCTAGTTGCCAGAGGCAGGTCTTAATGCTCTTCTGGAAGGCCAGGAGAATGGGAGATTGCCTCACCACTAGGGAAAGCTGTTCATTAGGGTGGGGATAATAGCAGAGAAGGATCTCTTGCTGGAATTTCAGCCGGTTGAAATTCTTTAACAGATGGATTGCATAACATATCTTCCTGCCTGCCTGGGTGGGCCAGGTCAATGAAATCAGGATGAGATGGTTCCTCAGATAACCTGGTCCCATGCCGTGAAGAATTTATCAGGAAAAATAAAACTTTTTCTCTGACCTCATCACAAAAGTCATTGTCTAAGGTATCTTCTTCTTGTTGTGCCATATCTGTTATTGGACGTTGCGATCATGTTAGTGATCCTATTTTTATCTACAGACGCACAAAAAAGTGCTGCTGAATTTTGGCCAAACCAGTCCTTTAAATTTTGAAGCCATGATGTTCTTCTTCTGCCTGGACCTCGTTTGCCTTCAATCTTTCCCTGGAGGATTAAATGGAGTATGCCGTATTTTTCTGGGTGTCGCATCACATGTCCAAAATATTCTAACTTTAGTTTTTTAATTGTTTTGATGATTTCTCTTGGCTTTCCCAGGTGGCTTATCACCTCCTCATTTCTGATTTTGTTAACCCAGCTTATATGTAACAGCCTCCTGTAAATCCACATGCTTCTAATCTCTTCAGGTGGCCTTCTGTGAGGGACCAACTCTCTACTCCATAGAGCAGGATAGAAAAAATTACATTTCTAAGTGACTGTAATGAGAGTATGAGCTGTACTTTTGCAAGATTCATTTGTATTCCTTCTGTAAAGATCCTGTAATCCAACTAAAAAGAAAGTCAAAGCACATTTCTTCACCTTAGCAAAAAGCTTATTTTTGCAGAGTTGCTTTAAGACATTCTTAATGTAAATTTTGTCCAAAGATGGGTCCTTTGAACAAGTCAGTATGTTACCCAAGTATAACCCTTCACATTTATCCAGAATACAAGAAAATATTGCATTCATGAATATAGAGAAATCTGTGGGACAATTAGGCAATCCAAACAGCATTATTATGTATTCAGATTTGCCATATCTGTCTCACAGGCAGTTAAATATGTCTATCCCTATTTAAGGGCTTGTCAGCTGTAAGGTCAGCAGCTTGGCAGTTTGAGACCTAAACTCTGTGACATAATGGGATGAGCTCCCATTACTTGCTTCAGCTCCTCCCAACCTAGCAGTTTGAAAGCAAGTAAAAATACAAGTAGATAAATAGGTACCACCTAATCAGGTGGGAAAAGTAAGAACAATCCTAGCGCTTTGGCGTATAGTCATGACTATATAGCCACATGACTACAGACAAATACTGGTTCCCTCGGTTGTGAATTGGAGATGAGCACCACCCCCTAGAATTGGACATGACTGGCAGGGGAAACCTTTACCTTTACTTTTTTATCCCTATTTAATTCTGATAAATTGTTCGTGCCTCTTAAGTTTTCAAGAATATGCAGTTTTTTATTTTATTATTTATCACAGTTTTAAACTGCCCATATCCCTCAAAAAGTGAATGTGATCCAGTAGGTCTGAAATAAGGAGTAGTGGATTGTGATCTGTACTGGTCATATTGTTCAGGAATCAATAGTCATGAACAGTTTTTAAAAAATTACCTTTCTGTGGTCTGTAAAATATTGAAACAGATTCTGGAGTTCAAGAAGATTTCTTTAGATTTTAATTCACAAATTCCTTTCAATGATTAATTTCCAAATAGATATGAGTTATTACCTCTTTAATGGGATTTACACTCCTAACTTCTAGTTAATAATGCTGAACTTTAATGAGGAGGTAATCTAGTAGCTTTCTCCTCCTCAAAACATAAGTAACTCCATGTATTTTTTCCATCAAGGAAGGAAATTTAGTGAGCTGAGCAAGAGAGGAAAAAGGGTGAAAATAGGAAGCTTGCAAATAGTGCTGTTGACATTTTAGGGATGAAAAGGAAATTGTTGTTTCCTCCAACTGAATAATGGATTATGAGTTTTCAGCCAATCAATATCCAGTACAATAGGCACATATAAGGAAGATGTAACATAGAGTGGCAAAAAATTTGTATAATCATTTTTCTCCAGTTTTATGATTGTTTTATTTGTTATTGCTGTGAGCCACCCAAAATTGCTTAAGGTGGACAGCAATATAAATCTTTTAAATACATAAATAAATATGTAAATAAATTGTTTATGTCAGCTGCAATGACATACTCTGTTGCAAAAAAGGACCAGCTTGAAGTGCTTACCTGTCATTCATTTCCACAAACATAGTTTTCTTTAATAATTTAAACCACTGACTGTGGTCTCATTTCTAAAATTGGCTGAGATATATAACTGGCATATATACTGGCATGGTGTAGCAGCTTCATTAAGGTGTTACCTATGGGTGGAGAGACTACTGAACCATGCAGAACCCTGCATAGAAAGGGTCGATTTCTCATTCCCAATTTACACCAAATGGCACTGGCCTTGCAGAAAGGAAGCAGACTAGCATAATACTTGCCACCCAATTCCATTCCACAGAACTGATCCAGAAAGATACCACTATAGGATCCAACTGCATAACATCCCAAGGCAACCTTAACTAGCCAGGAGGCATGGACCTAAGGATCAAGTGACCAAACTCACAGTCACAAGGCTCCTTTCTACTTCCTCAGGCCCAACAGGATCAAACTATTGCAGGTAACAGGGCAAAAGTGCTCCACTAAATATAGTGTAAACAATTTTTAAATACAGTATAACAATTTTAATAGCTTATCACCATTTCTTAATATAGTATATACTCTCTTCACACCATAACTCATCTTTTCACTAATTTAAAAGCCTTGTCATTCATTCCTTATCAGCAAAAGTCCATTAAGGGATGCCAGATATAATGAAGTATCTGTTTTAACCTTGATTAAATAAGACAACCCTATATTCCTTCCCTGAATTTTTAACAATTTTAATTTTTAACCTCTTCAAATAAAATTTCAGAGTTTGATTTTTGTTCATCTTTTTTTGTCCCAAGAAACATTCATAATTTTTGTATAACAGTATAAAACTGTATGTGTCCTTTATTTTGTCTTTTCTCAAAAAATCCTTCCAGATTTTAACAGACCACTTTTGTACTTCCAGTAAAAGTAAGTTATCCCATATCATTTTTGGGATGCTATAATTGTACATCTTCTTTAAACAATGAATATAATCAATTTCATTTGTATATCCAGTACATATCCTTCTCAATGCTTGTCACATTTAAATACACATTCAAATTAATTTCAAACTTATCCAGTGTTGCTTTTCTTCTTCTGTAACTTCCTTAACACACCATCTATCATATTAAATAATTTCAAAGATGTATGTTGAAAAATATCTACCAATTTTGCTCCATTCTTTATTAACAAGACAACTTTATTATCCTCTAGGGTAAAACCTTCCCATTATTGTGTTTCTTC
>JANHZU010006545.1:193615-205985 GCA_032468055.1 Acrochordus granulatus | reverse complement strand
TATAGTTTTAATATGGTTTTTATGTTATTTTAATTTTTGATTGGGAACCACCCAGAGTTTGCTATAAGATGGGCAGCTATATACAGTACATGTTTCTGAAAAGCAAATAAATAACATAAACCTGAAAATTGATTTTTTGAGCTTTGGTAATATAGGTTGTAACAACTGAGATCTTTTTGATGCAGAACATTGTCTTTAAAATGTCCTGACAAATCTTGTTAGAAATCAAAACTATCTCAAAAGCCTGAACGAATCCTACTAAACTGTTCAGCATCCTATACAATATCTCTCTTGACAGCATCAACTCCCAGGTGGCATTTGTAGGGATGCAGATTTTAACCTTTATAATTTTGATTTTCTCTTTTGAAAAGGCCACCTAAATTGGAACAAAAAGTCATGCCCATAACAACAACAGAAGTTTTAATGAATTAGAAGAATGACAGTAATAGGTAAAAAACTATCATCTCCAAAGTTACGAGTTTCTTAAGACAGTCTACAAGATTGTTGTGATTATGCTCAGAAAAAAAAACATATCTTAGGGATTTTGGAGGGTTTCATGTGTCAGTTTCTGAATCCTGTGACCGCCTGGACAAGTCCTTGCAGTTTTCATGCCAAGGTTTCTTAGAATTGCCAATGCCTCCTTTCTAGAGTTGAGAGAGATGGACTAGCCCAAAGTTACCCAGATGGTTTTGTGACTAAGTCAGGACTAAAAGTCACAGTCTCCTGGTTTCTGGCCTGATATTTTAATCACTACACCAAATTGGCTCTCTTATATTGTTTTAGGGTAATTTAAATATAGAGGTAGATAAGGAAAATGTGGGGTTACCTGTCCCCCCCGTATACATCTGTTTGGCCTACATTTTTTTCCAGATCTGTCCTGCTGCAAATTTTTCAGAGAGTACAATCCATCAATCCTCCTGAAAAAAATTTTTATTGCCAATTGGCATAAGTGTGCAACAGGGAACTTTTTAAATTCTGATACATATGGTAAAAAGAACTATATGAGGCCATTAAAAACTCTCCAAGTTACATACTTCCTGAGTACTTGCTTCTGCAGTGCCATACATAGAGAAATTCATAGACTAAGCATTGACTCCTGACAAAGGAAAGTAGAATATAAAACATAAAGCCAGCAAAGCTAATTTTAGTAGGGGACATTTGTTGACACTAACTTCCAAGAGCTACTCATTTGTTTAATGTTCACATCTACAACCCAATAATAAATTAAAGCAGTTTCTAAAGATCTCTTTGGAAGTCTAACCAGATTTTATAGTGCTTTAAGAATGGTCCTTCCACCATATCCGACCTAAGCCCTCTTTAGATGCCATCTTCCACATAGGAAGATAGTTGAGGTAACAGGATTTTTTAAATAGTTTATAATTTTACTGCTTTGCGGTTGTTTTGTTTTTTGTGAACCACCAAGAATTGTGCTCTAAGGTAGGTGGCCATAAACACCCATCTTAAATAAAATTCTTTATTTAAAGGAAGAGAGCAACTTTGGTTTTGCAGGCAACATCTGTTTTCCAAAATTTACTATGGCATGGTAAATATTCTATTGGGCCTATGTGTGGGATGATGCAGATTTAAGGGTCAATCCTCATATTTAATGCCCTAAGTAAAGTTTGTATATAATCTTGCTATACTACTATTCAGTTCCTTCTGAGTTCTACCACCATCACCACCTGTGAGGGAAAAAAAGACTGAACTATGTGGGAAGAGGGGGAGCAACCAAGATTTACTGTGCATAATTAAACACAGGAGGATCAGCCCCAATGAGGACTGTTAGTTTATCTGTCAAGGTCAGTTTCAAGACCAGGAGAAGGAGAAATTCTTGTAATCTTGAAACTTCTTTAACAGCCTTCAGCTGGGCCTATTTCTTTCAAACCTGACACCACTCCTTTAAAAAATTAATGGAATTGGGTTTGGTTTCACTGTTCTGATTGGGAAACTGAATTACTTCTATAATAAATCAATTTACAAGCATGGTTGAAGGCTTGATAATTTATAAATTCCATTATGAAAGGGGAGGAGGAAGTCGGTTCCTGAAATATTATGAACATAACACTCCTTTCTGGAAAGAACACAAAAAAAGTGGGAAAAGAAGAATAATTACTCCTGGGTGTTGTTTTTTTTAGATTAAAGTGAGTTTTAGTTCCTTTAGCTGCAATTACTTTAATTAGAAATTCTTCAGTAGAAAAAAGTTTTTATTATTTATTTACTTCCTTACTTTACTTGTATGCTTCACATTCCCAGAGGCTTTGTAAGCTAACAACATGAACATAGAAATAATTCCCAGAAATCTCAAGTATATATTAAAAAATATCAGAATCAATGCAAGAATGTTAAGTTCAAATTACTGGAAACTTTCATATGTTCAGAAGACATTTTTGATATAAAAAACTAGTTCTGACAGTTTTACAGAAGGAAAAACAGCACTGCATTGCAGGCATTGCTTTTGCCCATGAAGTAAGGACTTGATGCAATGTACAAAGAAGCCATTATTGGATGGTACTTCAAATGCAAGAAAAGGGAAAGAGCCCTAAATCATCCTCCTATATCTAAAAATTGGCAATGGATGAAATTATAGCAAGGAAGATTTCCAGGCAAAATAAAACTATGCACAAATACACAACAGAACTGTACTACTTCCTGAACAGCAAATGGTGTGACCTAGAAAGTTGTATTACTGCTTTGCTTGCTTGTTTGTTTATTTACTAACATAGTAGCAAATCTCTAAAACATTTGCAATTCAAGTCCTGAAAACAGGTTGGATATACAAATCATAATTTTTGCTGCTCAAATTGCTGCCATCAAATTTAATGTAATAATAAAATGTTCTTATATTATGATTTATATAAAGATGGGAATTATGTCATTTTTCACAGAAAATGCTGGATTTACATCCAGAGCAGGATCAGGTGGAAATTTACCACTTAACCTAACACAGTTGGATTTAAGAGGGGAAAGTAAACATTTATGTTGTAGATAGGTCACTGGCAAAATATAAGACTGAAAGCTTTAACAGATTCATCTGTAGATTAATAACAAAGGTTATGAATCATTAAACAATGAAAGACAAATTCTAGCCCTTTCAGAGATCTTTTGGAATCTCTTCCACTGAAAAAACACTAAGCATCAATTGTGAGCCATTAGCTTTTTGTTGGCAGTTTTCAAATTGCAGCCAAGTGTGATAGTCATAGCCTCACCCCTAATCAAAGAGCACTCTTCATTAATGGTTACATACCAAAAAGAGCTGCAACAATTTAAAAAAAATAAAACAGAGCATTGTGTCATCCAACACAGAAATCCCAATAAAGAACAATCTAGAAAACTGAGTTATACTTTCTACTCCATGTGACTGAACGTGACAGATCCTGCAGCAGACCTTCACTGCCTGGGTTTAAGAAGGCTGTCCTCTGTCATCAAACCCCCTGATGGTGAGATTCAGTCAGGCAGAATCATCTGCAAAAAGGAATCCTAAATTTCCTTCCAAGTCATCCAGTTCCCTGAGTCAGGCTGCATCACTTGCAAAGACATCAGAAGACAAATGGATCTCAAATGTGGATTGTCAAATTGAGCTTACCGAACACAGTCCTTTTTGGAGATAAGAACTTGTTTTTTATCAAAGAAAACTACAATGGGCAATTCACACTTAACACTAACACAACCCCAAGAGATAAAGATGGATTTGCACACTACACTCAGTCAAATAAAGCAGGTTATATTCCTTAAAACAGGAAATATGCTGGTGAAAGTGTTCAAGCATAGTGTCAAGAATATTTCCATTTGTTAATTTCTCTTTAGGTGGAATTAGACCATCAGATAATACAAACTTTGTCCTGAGCTATATTTGCAGTAGCTTCTAGCTTCTATTTTTACTTTACTTCCAATATTCGCTAATCTCACTACAGCAAGAAGTCTCAGAGTGATGTACAGTAAAACTGCAATAAAAATTAACAAAAAAAGAGTTAAAGTGGATTGTGGTGCCGTTGTCCACACACTATTGATTGAAATCCATTTGTGAAGTTGTAGAAAGTCAGTGAGGAATATGAAGCCATAGGATGGAAGGGTCTTCTGCAACAGCCATGCATGTCCCATAACGCCCAGCATCCTCCTCCTACAGGTATCATTCGGAATACGCCATTCCATTTTTGGGTTCAGAAATATTTTTAAAGAACGTAAAAAATGTTTAAACGAGAAGTAGTTCATTTTTCCTGGGGAAGAAAACAACGCAGTAACACAACTTCAGCAATTTTGAGGCTGATTTTCCCCCGCTTTTATAACAAATGAACCAAAAGTTGTACCATTTCGGTATCAGTACATCAATATTAAAAGCTTGGTGCCAGCAAGACAAATGCTGTTTCCAAATATAAGCTTCTTTCCTTTAACCCAAGACTGCAGGCAGAATAAATTCCTTCTTAGACAAATTCTCTCTCACGGCAGTTACCCAGCAGAGGCAAATGATCGAGAATGAACTATGCAGATCTCCAGCACCCTTCCAGGGAGTTTGTTCTGATGCAGACACGTCAACCTCAGGTGGCTGCTTCCAGCAGCGACTGTAACAACAAAGTATAAAGAGGGAAAGTCCTTAAAAGACGGAGCATCATCACTGTTTTTGCACACAGGCCACTCTTCTATCCATACGGCCCTTATAGGCAAAAACTGACACCAGAGATTGAGTATTTGTAGACGCCCTCCTGGCTCCACCAATTAAGAGACCCGGTGTTGCTATTCTAATTTTCTTCTGTAATCAATTTCATACCTGGCTTGAAAATGGAGACAATTAATTAAAGGATTACAGGGAGAAGATGCCTTGTTTGGGCCCTAAGTAAGATTCCTTGACGAGGCAGATATAGATTTTAATCTGAAAACCACCCTTTAATTGGTTTAATTGTAGAGGCCATTATTATTATGTAATAAATAATAATTTAATAATAAAGTGGTCGTTAGTCAAAAAAAAATGTGACTGTGCCACTTAGCAACAGTTCTGACAGTCCTGGTTGCCTTTGTTAAACAAGGACTGTGCAGGCTGTTAAGTGAGGACCTCACGTAATTGACTTCCTGCTAGTTTCCCCATCAGATTTACTTGTGGGAAGCCAACAAGGAAGGTTGCAAATTGTGATCACATAATTTTGGAATTTTGCAACATCATAATTGTTATCTGGGTGCCAAGTGTCTAGATCACAATCATGTGATCACAGGGATGTTACATTGGCTCTAAGTATAAGATCTAGTTGGAAGTATCACTTGTTCAGTGCCATTGTAAGTTCAAATGGTTGCTGAATGAGTGGTCATTAAATGAGGACCACCTGTACAGTTTTAAAGAAAAATAAAACATACAACAAATAAAATGTTGGAAACTAATTGCAGCTAAGCATTTTCAGAAATCAAAAGCTTAAGAAAACAGGATGGACTTCTAGATGTCTTTCGGCTCTCCTTTTATACCTAATCTGGTGGACATCTGGGAAGCTGTTCAGGGGCAATCAGTTAGAAAATCTTACTATTTATAGTATATAACAATGGAACATAATGAAAATAGTGAAATGACATGTTTTATACCAATAAAAGGGGGCTCGGTGGCTGAGTGGTTAAGATGCTGGGCTTGTTGGCTGGAAGGTCAATGGCTCGAGTTTGAGACTTAAGAGCCGCCGTGTAACAGGGGGATCTCCCATTATTCGCTCCAACTCCTGCCAACCTAGCAGTTCAAAAGCACGTAAAAATGCAAGTAGATAAATAGGTACCACCTTTGGTGGGAAAAGTAACAGTGTCCATGCACCTTGGTGTATAGTCATGCCGGCCACATGACCACAGAGCATCTTCAGATGAATGCTGGCTCTTCAGCTTGGAAACGGAGATGAACACCACTCCCAGAATCAGCCACGACTGGCAGGGGAAACCTCTACCTTTATTCCAATGTTTGTAAACTGGTATAGGTTTCATAGTAACAACAGTTCTGATTCTTGAATCAACTTATTCAGGATGTCTTCATAGTTGTTGTTGGAATATGCAAGTTTAACATATAATATTCAAAAATTTGTAAACTGATTCCATCGTAGCTCTTACTTACATTTTATTAATGGTGGAACTTGGTTATAAAACTAGGAACAAGTAAAGTCCCGTTTGATTAATTATATAGTCAAATAGACCTGAATTCATTTATTATAACCCATATTTTTCCTAATATGGAGTAAGGTTCAATATCCTGGATTCACATATTCCCTTGAGCCATAAATTATGGTCTATAAATCACAACAGCTTGATTCACACAATATACTATGGAAAAGCAAAAAGAATCACATTTCAGTGTGAGATCGTACATGAACTCAGCCTTCTCACCTGACAGTGGCTCTCTAAGATCTCACATACAGTTTTTTTCCATTATCTGTCAACTATTCAACTGTAGATGACAGAAATTGAAAATAGGATCAGGAATAATATATTGTTTTCTTCTGCTCCTTTCTGTTGAGATTCTATTAGCATGCAAAATAAAACTCAGCATAGCAGACTGAAGTCGTATGTTGTACCCACTTAGCTGTGAGGATGAGCCACTGAACTCAATAGGCCTAAGTAGTCAGATAGAGGATTTCAGGACTGCAATCTGGGAAGTGTCTTCCATATTACAACTGTAATATATAATTTGCTCTGTTTCAAGAGTCTACACATTATCACCATTTATAACCCTTTCTTCTTTTTAGTTTAAACCCTTAAGGGGGAAATGTGCATAGTATCTTTTGATTAGTAATAAAAGAAACTGATGCATTTTAATCTAAATTAGTTCTTGAGGTCTTATGCTTTCGTTTGGTACTCTGTTGCAACAGATTAACAAGGGTCCTGTTCTAGCAATTACTACATCAACATCTAGGTTTTGACTTGATATTTGCCTTTTACCTGTTATGTGACTTTTCTTCTCCCATCTCTTCTTCTCTCCTATAGGAGATGCAGCTGGAAAACAGAATGATTTGGATTCCGATTTGTTTCAAGATTTACTTCTCTCTCCTGCAGCCAGCATGATGGCCATGGAGTCAGGATGGAGCAATATCAGCAGCAGGAAGATGTCTTAAATGATACACTCGTGAGCATTTATGTCTGCGAGTTGTTCTCAAATCTCCCAAACATGAATTTCTTTGCCTTGTAAGAACTCTAAAGATGAAGAAATCTCAAATCCTTCTTGACTCCTGGTGACTAGCTGGACATACCTGTGCAGTTGATTTGGAAGTGTCTTGCCGCTGCTTTCTTTCAGGATTTTCTTTCTTTTAGTTTCTTGGGCTAATCCCTGGGAGGTCCCCCTTGCAGGTATTAACTTAGCACATAAACAAAAGTCTATCTTTGCCCACTCCATTTTTATAAATAACTAGGGCTTTCTTATCCAGTTCAAAGAGTAACCGTTAAGATTTATTGAATGCCATCTGGTTAATTAAATGTCTGTTTCCTCCAGTGTATGTAAAAGAGATCAATGCTGAGGAGAGTAATTAAAGTGCACCTAAAGTGCAGAACTAAGCTTGTAGTTAGCAGTAATTAGAAGCAAAAAGGGCCTGGATAATTGCTTTCTTTATTAGGAGAACCACAGAAAGCTGCTGGTGCAATTGTAACCTTATTTTGTGCAGGCTCATTCTCATTCTTTCTAGTGAGAAATAATAAGTGCATTCTTCTGAACCTATTCCTGCTCCAAAGGTCTAGATTCTAGAGCAAGGGTGTCTAACCTTGGCAACTTTAAGGTGTGTAGACTTCAGCTCCCTGAATTCCTCGGCCAGCATATAGCATGACTTCATTTGCATGTTATGAATTCATAACTCAGTTTCTGAGCTGGGTTTATACAATTCACTAATTCTCTCAGTCCAACCCACCTCACAGAATTGTTGTTGTGGGGAAAATAGGAGGCAGGAGTACAATATTAGGGATGTTCACTAACTTGAGTTGACCAAATCTAAAAAATGTGGGATAAAAATATAATAATACTTATTTCAATTATTAAGCTTCTATCAGTCTTATATTAACTGTAGATTACTCACACATAATAGACAAAGCTATAGAAAAAGAAGAAATTGAAGTACTTTGGGATTTTGGAATCCAAACAGATAAGCACCTGCCACATATCATCACAGGCTTAACAACTGTTGATAAGAAAGACAAAAAAATCTGGATAGTGGATATGGCAGTATCTGAAGACAACAGAATAAAAGAGAAAGAAATATGATATTTTTTAAATATCAAATTTTCAAAGCCTTGGAAAAAGTGACTTATGACCTATACTTGCACTTATGTTCATCGTATCACCCTTCTGATCATGTAATTGTAGTTTGAGTGCTTGGAAACTTGCTTACTTTTGTGATTGGTTACAGTGTTCTGTGGTCAGTGATCAAAATATGCATTTTTTTTAATTTCTGACAAAAATCGCCCATTGGGGAAGCTGGATTCACTTAACAACTATGTGATTTGCTTAACTATGGTGATTCATTTTATAATGACCATTATAAAAATTGTAATAAAATTGGTACAACCACAATGACTTATGACTGAAATGTCAATCTCAATTGTGGTCCTAAATTGAAGACTCCCTGTAATATTCCCAGCTCAGGCACAGAAACATCTTATTCCATGTCCCTGGAGGGTTTTAGAAGAAGAGAGCTGAAGGAATCTGCCTTCTGCATGTATGAAAGAAAGAGTATCTTCCCCTTGGCAAGTTGATTGAAAGTCAGATACTGACTAGCATTTAGATTGACAGGAAGCTGCACTATTAGGATGGTTATTCAAAACTATTGGAAACTATTTCGTATAATTTGTAAATTTGATCAGCATTCTATCTACATCCAAATGATTAATATAATGTTGAAAAGTAGAGGAACTAGGTCTGACTTTTATGGCAGCTACCTGATACCTTCCTCCAGTTGTGGAACTGTTGATGATCATTTTTTTGGTATGGATTTTAGTTTGATAGTCAGAATTTTATAGTATTCTGTCAAATGCATTGCTGAAATCTCTTTATGTCTACAGCATCCCCAACATGTCTGATTTAAAAAAATGAAAATAAACTTATTTTAATAAAAGTTATTAACAAAATAAAATCATGGTTGATGATTGTTTCAATGTGGTTACGGTTGTGTGACTTAGTCCCACCTATTCTCAATATGTCAACACAAGACAAGTTCTTTAGATTCTCCTTTCCCTGTTTTTGAAATATCAGGACAGTTGTCCTTCTTCAAGCATTTGCATAAAGTTTTAAGTATACATAAATTACCTCGGAACCTACATCTGGAAATTAATTCAAAATAAATATTCTATGATTATATTTCTATCAATGCTGAACTTTCAGTTCTGCCCTTTCAAGTGGTTCTTTGCCATTGGGGCTGAATACCTACCTTCCTCATGGAGAAAACTTTGCCAAAATAAGTGTTGAGGAGCAATGACTTTTAAAAGAGTGGTAGAGAATCAACTCATCATAAATGACTACATAGAACTAGACATAATTTTAGAAGAAAATGTTTCAGGTACAATACAAGGAAAGGTAAATATGTATTTTTTAAAAAATTCCCATTTGCTCTTGGTAAGTTCCACCACTGAGAAATTCTAACTTGCATGCACATGAAGATTGCTAAAAACATGACAGGGAATAATGGAGAATTTATTCTGAGATTGTTCACTATGAAACATTTTTAATAGTACTGGATGGAAAACCTTTTTGGAAATTTTAATTTCAAAAAGAATTGTAGGTAATTTTTCAATTTAGAGGCTTTCAGTTATTTTAGGATTATGTGTGATATACTAAAATATTCTAAAATTGTTCTATGCAAAATGATTTGGGTATGATGATTCATGAAAAAATAAGACATTTTTTTGTTGATCAACTGAAACAGGAACAAAAAGGAAGTAAAAAAAACAGACCAAATATGTAGCTGGTGTTCTAGAAAATGAACATCACTAAGAGATAAATTTCCATCTGCCAGAGCAGGAGATTGAAAAGACCTGGCTGAAGAATGCCATTAACTATCTACTGATTCAAATTTGTTTTAATCCTTGTAATTAATCACTTTTTGACACTTTTCAGAGGCATACCAAATGCTTTGTGTGAGGTTCCACAAACAGCTTGTAGTTTATGAAAGGAAAGATTTTGCAATTGACCTTAAAGCATCAATCTTGAAAAGAAAAAAAATACAAATAATTAACTTTCCAAGAGCATTGTGTGTTTTGGAAGGACTTAAAGAATTTTAATCTAGCCTTTAAATATGATTTTTTTTATTTGGCCATCCTTATAAAATGCCCTCCTCCTTCGACATCCCTCTCTTTGTGGATTTTTGTGTCTGTGAATGTGTGAATCCTGATACGTTTATGGTACCAAATATTCAGACAAATAGCATTCAAATGTGTATTATGTATACAACTCTGTATTATTTTCCAGTCCACAGCATTATACCTTTATATCTTCCAAGAGGCAAGACAGGGGCTAGCCAAGGAGCTGAGCATACATTCACTGTCACACCATACTCCCAATTATTTGAATTTAATATTTTAAATAGACTCAACATTATAATTTTAATACTACCAAAGAACTAGAGATGTGCATCAGTCCAATCCTGAAATCATAAACGTCCAGGGGGCAAGAATATTCCTCATAAATGTTTAAACAGAATAATATCTGTAGACTAGCAAAGTGTGCAATACTAGGTGTGCTTGGCACATGAATTCTGCAAATAATAGCTCAGTTTGGAAGCAAGAATGCACAACCAGTTGGACCATCTGAACTCCAGATTCCCTGGCAATTCTTTTTGTTGTTGTTCAATCACTATGTCATGTCTGGCTCTTTGCAACTCCATGGACTGTAGCACACCAGACCCTTCTGTCCTCCACTGTCCCCCAGAGTTTGTTCAAATTCATGTTGTGTCGATGATGCCATCTAACCATCTCATCTTCTGCCGTCCCCTTCTCCTTTAGCCTTCAGTATTTCCCAGCATTACAGTCTTTTCCAATGAGTCCTCTCTTCACATTTGGTAGCCAAAGTATTTGAGCTTTAGTTTCATTATCTGTTCTTCCAATGAATAGTCAGAGTTCATTTCTTTTAGGATTGACTGGTTTGATCTCCTTGAAGTCCAAGGAACTGTCAGGAGTTTTCTCCAGCATCACAGTTCAAATGCATCAACTCTTTAGTGCTCAACCTTCTTATGGTCCAACTCTCACAGCCGTATGTTCCTACTGGGAGATCCATAGCTTTGACTATAGGGATCTTAGTCGGCAAGGCAATATCTCTGCTTTTTAATATGCTATCTAGGTTTGCCATACCTTTCCTCCCAAGGAGCAAATGTCTTTTAATTTCATGGCTGCAGTCACCATCTGCAGTGATCTTGGAAAATTAAATCTGTCAGTGCTTCCTTTCCCCCCCCCTTCTATTTGCCAGGAAGTGATGGGACCAGATGCCATGATCTTAGTTTTTTTAATGTTGAGTTTCAAACCAGCTTTTGCACTTTCCTCTTTCATCCTTCTCAAGAGATCCTTTAGATGCTCTTCACTTTCTGCCATTCGAGTGGTATCATCTGCATATATGAAATTGTTGATGTTTCTCCCAACACTTTTAGTTGTTGGCCTAGCATTTCACATGATATACTATGCATATAAATTAAATACAGCATTGTTATACTCCTTTCCCAATTTTGAACCAAATTCAATGTCTGGTTCTAACTGATGCTTCCTAACCCATATACAGGTTTTTCAGGAGACAGGTAAGGTGGTCTGGTACTCCCATTTCTTTAAGAATTTGTCACAGTTTGTTGTGATCCACACTATCATACAGCATTATTATATCCATACAGAATATAACATATTGTTATATCCATACATTGTTATATCCATACATATACTTAGTGTAGTCAATGAAGCAGAAAGATATGTTTTTCTGGAAAAAGATGTTTTTCTTGCTTTCTCCATGTTCCAGTGAATGTGAAACCAAGTTTATACTTTTGATAGTTCTTGGTTCACATAGTTCTGAAGCCTAGCCTATAGTATTTTGAGCATAAACTTGCTAGCATGTGAAATTAGTGCAATAATAGTTAGAACATTCTTTGGCATTGCCTTTGTTTGGGATTGGACCATATATTGACTTTTTCCAATCCTGTGGCCACTGCTGAATTTTCCAAATTTGCTGATGCACTTCAATGGCATCATCTTTTAGGATTTTAAATACTTCAGCTAGAATGCTGTCACCTCCGCTAGCTTTGTTGTTAGTAATGCTTCCTAAGGCCCACTTGATTTCACACTCCAGGATGTCTTGTTTTAAACATATCATTTGTTTTAATGGTTTTATTTTATTGTTAAGTATTTTTAATTGTTGTTTTAGTGTTGTTAGCCACTGAGAGTCTTTGGATTTTGGCAGCATATAAATTTA
>JANHZU010006545.1:154555-165365 GCA_032468055.1 Acrochordus granulatus | reverse complement strand
CAAAATACAACATAAAATACATAACAAAACACATAAGAACAAATAAAACAGTATCCTCAGAAACCATATCTATGTACCCCCAAATCCTCCACTAGCTACAGTGGAATAAAATTAATATCAGTTTCCAGCATTGTGAGATGTCAACCCTATAAGAGGAAATGTCCTCCTTTTGCCAGGTAACACTAGCGAGATGATATTATCTATGGTGGTAGGTTGCCAGTTATGGTGAGCCAAAAAATGTTAGCACAGAAATGTAAAAGAGATAATTCCTTGTGTTTTATCCATTGGCTGGTATAAAGACATGTTGTTTTGCATTGCTTTTGGAGTAGACATTGCTGTAAAGCAGAATTTGCTGTCTGGTGTGAGAGCACATCTCTGCAACCTTATTGTGCTAATATCACACTTTCCATGGTAATAGTAAAAATTTTCAAATTTTTTTTTACAAAATTTCTTTAAAAAAGGCGACTGGATTTTAATTACAAGATGTTATTGGAGATGTTTCATCTTCTATCCAGAAGACTTTTTCAGTCCATCTAAAAATGAAAAAGAATGGCCATCATTTTTAGATGGATTGAGAAAGCCTTTCGGATAGAAGGCAAAACATCTCCAATACCACTTTGAAATAAAAGTCTAGTTGTCTTTTTTAGGAAACTTTGTAAAAAAAAATTTTTTTGCAATTTTACTACTTATCATGACCTGGATTTAATAAGAATATTCATAGACACTGTCCATGGTAATATAAAATAAAACTTGAAGGTTATATTTGAATTTGCATAAGGCAACCAATAAATTAACAAATATGAGTCACATAAGAACCTGAATGGGCTGAAACTATTGGTATAACTTTCTTTGCCACTCAAATATAGCACTTTTGATTTTAAAAAATACAGGGCACTGTATTTGAAAGGGTGCCCTCTTAAGAGGGTGATGTTCTGTTTAAGGTGGCTTTTAATTAAATCTTTCTTCTATCTGAAGGGCCATCAGAGGCTTACCTTCTGTATGAAAATTGATCCAGTCCAAATTTTATTTAAATATTTTTCTTAAAAAAAAGCAGTAGCTATCATCCCAATTTTTGTAGCTTGGATACGGTATCCTTAGAAGGGTACTTCTGAAGGCATTAAACATTCCTCCAGTGGTGAATACCTGAATAGCAAGTTGTCCTCTCTTAACAACTATCTTGTTTAGTGACCATTTGAAGTTACAACAGCACTGAAAAAGTAATGTTACGACTCCTCTTCACACTTAGAATGATCACAATAGCCAAGTCACATGATCAAGATTGGGATGCTATCATGGCATCCTGCAGTCACACAATCACCATGTATGTGCTCCAAAACCAGCTGTCAATGAACAGAGTCAATGGAGAAGCTGCAGTAAATTGAAATCTTAATCATATGACCCATAGTGACTTTGATGACTGAATGGAAATTGGTTGTGAGTTCAATATGGCCACATGATGTTTCACTTAATAATCACACTGATTAGTAAGGATGGAGTCGCTGGCCCCAATTGTGGTTATTGATCAAGGATTACTTGTAAGTGCAATGATAAAATATCCAGAGCTTTCCCCATGGGGGTAAGCTGTAAGGTATCAAATATGTTCATCTTTGCCCTTTTTTTGGGGGGGTGAGGAGAACATTTGGTAGTGATGCTTCTACTCACTATACTTTTATCACTGAATAGAATCTCAAGTGCAAAGGACGATTTGTCAGATTAAAGTCACTTTCAGAAGTTTAAGCTTTCAAGGTTTCAGAATACTTATTAGGATGAGTTTTTGCTGGAAATAGGAAATCACACCAAGAAATGTCTGAAGGATGATAAAGCTGATAAAAGTATCATCGTACAAAGGCTAACCAAGGGTATTTCACACCCAGAAACTATTAAGCAAGTGTCATTCCTGTCAGTACCGCAGTCTCAGCTAAGTGCTTAGAGGATGGAAGTGGGCAGGTACCATTTCAAGATGTCCTTTAAGGGACATTTCTCTAGTATTTTCATCAAAAACATTTCATCGCGTCAGATACGCATTAGTCATCTTGCAATTGAATTATAAACAATGTTGAGCAGCTGCCTGGGAGAGATATCCAAAATGGGGGCAAGCCAAGCTTTTAATGCAAAGCTATGGAAAGCTTTATGATTTCCCTTTAATAGCAATTTGCTTAAGTCTATTAATAACCTGACTCTATTGTTTTAAACCTGGATAGAGCAGGCTGGGATAGACAATTCTGCTTACATAACTAAATATATTTTACTTCTTCAAGTCATGCAGTTCATCAAAAATACTTAAGACATGTCCCTGTTCTTTTCGGACAGTAAAATAACTATCAAGCTCCTTTCCTCCATCACCATCATTTTCCACATAGCATCATTACAGCAATTAAGGTATTATGGTTCACAATTGTCAATTACGGCCATAAAATAATTCCACTGCCCATATTACAGGTAGTCCACAACTTATGACCATAATTGGGACCAGAATTTCTGTTGCTAAGCAAGGGGTTTGTTAAGTGAGTTGGACACAATTCTACAATCTTTTTTGCTATGGTTGTTAAGCAAATCACTGTAGTTGTTAAGTGAGTCACACAGTCGTTAAGCAAATCTGGCTTCCCCCATTAACTTTGCTTGTCAGAAGCCAACTGGGAAGGTTGCCAACGATGGTTACTTGACTCTGAAATGCTTCAACCATCGTAAACACATGCCAGTTGCCAAGTGCCCGAATTTTGATCATGTGACTGTGGCGATGCTGCTTATAAATGCAAAGACCAGTCAAAGGTCACTTTTATGAGTGCTGTTATAATTCTGCATGGTTGCTAAACAAATAGTTTATACTATACTATTAAACACAGTGGAAGAAGGGTATTATTATTAATTAATATTTTTATTATTAAGGGTATTAAGTATTATTAAGTATCATAATAGGTTATGATTGTTCTATGAGTTCCTGTAACTTGTAGGTTATGAGCATAGAGTTGATTAAAATGGGAGTGGGTAATGAATTTGCCTTCTCATCATATTTAAATATAGCAGTAGGAGTTCTCCAGCAGATTATTTTCTATCTTTAGAATGATATATGTAGTCCATCTTCCTTTTCATAAACTCAAAGAGGTATAGAATATTTTGTCATGCCCTTATTTTACAAGATTTTATAAAATAAGATTTTTATATAATTTTTATTAAAGACTTTTTTAAAGGAAGGTAAATACAAACTAATTTTAAAAGACTCTACTGGCAACATTCTAAGATTGCCAAGCATTCATCTAGAACTGACGACCCAGTGTTCTGATCTCAGAAGTAACATTTCAACAATAGAAACTGAAATCCTCAGAAATATTTCTTCATTTTAAAAATTACTAGATCCTGAATATATTTAATAGCTGTGAAATGCTGGATTGTTGTACAGCTTTGGAACTGGTTAATAAACAAGAAGTTGTGAGAAAAGATTAAGGCATTGTTCTTACTAGGGAGGGAAATAAAGGTGCTCAAAAATCTGTATGATCATTTCTTTTTATTTGCTCTTAATGATCTGGAGTTATAGATGGGTAGTGAGGTAATAAATTTGCTGATAACATCAAATTATACAGGGGGATTACATAAAAAAAGAGTTCCAAAAGACTTTTGCTAACTGATGTAAAATGGCAAATTTAGATTAGGTATAAAGTGCTGTACAATGGGGTTAATAGTGTAATTTACCATACACATATGCATGGATTTTCTGGTAATAGTGACTGACAAGGAATGATATACTGGAATTGGAGTAAAAAAAAAAATAAAGGATCTGGTAGTGCCTTTTCCAACTAACAAATTTTATTATAAGTCATAAGCTTTCAGGGTAGTTGATAAAATAATTTAACTGAGTAAACCAGCGCTATAGAAACTGGCAGATTCCATGTCTGGATATTTGGGAAAAGGATAAAAAATATAAGCTCCAATACAGTAATAGCCTCTAATTAATTGATAATATGATCATCCTTCGAATAGTCTGATCAGATTGTACGAATTCTATGTGAAAAGGACCACCAAAACAATCTGGACAGTCTTTCTAGTCCTGGCTTCTTGTTGTTGTTCAGTCGCTCAGTCAGGGCCAACTCTTTGTAATCCCATGTAGCCTCCCTGTTCTGCACTGCCTGCTAGAGTCTGCCCAATTCCAGTCCCATCTCATCTAGGATTCTATTTAACTATCTCATCCTCTGCCATCACCTTCACCCTTTGGCTTTCAATCTTTCCCAGCATCACAGTCTTTTCCAATGAGTCCTCTTTTCGCATTATGTGGCCAAAGTACTTGAGCTTCAGCTTCCATATCTGTCCCTCCAATGAGCAATCAGGGTTGATTTCCTGTAGGATTAACTGGTTTGATCTCCTTGAGATCCATAAAATTAATTAATTAACTAATTAATTAATTTTACAATGAGGGCAGGGCTGCGGTGAGGGAGCTTCTTCCACTGATTGGAGTAGACTCCATTAGTGCATTTGGAAGTGGCCGGGTGGGGCAAGACTCAGCAACTGATACCATGGTGAACACTTATCACCACCCCAGCACCTCTCCACCACACTTCCACCACTCATGCCATCCTGCCACACATGCCTTTTCACCACAGCCATTTTTATCTTCCCACCACTGCACCATCCCACTGCCACCTCTGCTGCCCATGCCATCCTGCTACAGCTGCTTGCAGCTTGCCATTACCACACCATCCCAACACTACCCACTGCCACTTGTGCCTTCTCACCACCACGCCATCCTGCTGCCACCCCTGCTACCTGTGGCATCCCGCCACAGCCACTCGTGCTTTCCTGTCACTGTGCCCCACTGCCCATATTTTCCACCACACCATCCTACAGCCATCTGCTGATGCTCATTCCTTCCTGCCACAGCTGCCTGCCACTTGCACCTTCCCACCACTGTACCAGGTATTAAACTGGTATTAATTTTTTATTGTTTAAGTGTTGTTAATCAGCCTTGGAAGCATTTACACAGTAGTCATCATTTACACAGTAGTCATGGGAAAGGAAAGAGCATTACATTCCAAATTGCCTAGCAATTGCTGAATAAATGTAACCATATTATGGCTATGTACCATTTCAGACTGGAAGGAGAAAAAGAGCTTTGAAGAGTGCAGAAGTGTGCCTGTGGTACCAGTGGGCCATTCCTTAAAGCAGCTATGCCTATACACCTACATATACCATGAACATGTATGAATGTATGTGCAGTATTTTAATGGTGAGCAGTTTCCACCAACCTAGCAGTTCGAAAGCATGCAAATGCGAGTAGATAAATAGGTATAGCCTCTTCCAGTGAGAAAGATAACCGTGTCTGTGTGCCTTTGGCATCTAATCATGCCGGCCACATGACCACGGAAGCATCCTCAGATGAACATTGGCTCTTCGGCTTTGAAACAGAGATGAGCACTACACCTTAGAGTTGATCACAACTGGCAGGGTAACCTTTACCTTTTTATAGGTGTAGGCACAGCTGCTTTAAGGTGTGGCCCACAGTTGCCCTTTGTGCCCCCCCAGTGTGTGTGTGTGGTATGTATTTACTTATTTGGGAAGGGCAACAAAAGAATAAAAAAGTAAAAAATCAAGTTGTTAGCAATGATTATGCAACTGAAGCCCTGCCCCTTTTCATCTTGATTGCATACATGGTGCTTCTAAAATAGAGGCAGAGTTTTGATTGTGCAGTTATAGCCACTCTTTTGCTCCAGTTGTGCCCCGTACCTCCCCCACCCTTGGGAAATTATGCCACATATAAATGGTCCCTTCTCCAGTCTTCCTCTGTGGAATGTTAGCCTTTCTGTCCTGCTTTCCTTCGGCAACCTATCATAATGCTAGTTCCAAGTCAATCTGTATGAATCGGACTTAATTCAGTTTGAAATGGAAAATCAAGATTCAAAGAGGGCATAATTTGATTGGAGTTTGCAACTTGAGATTCAAAGGCCAGCTGATTCAATCTGAGCCGCTTCTAGATTAGACTTTAAAACAAGAGTTGTCCATAGGCTATTCCTTATTCTATATAAGGAGATAAAATAGCAGGGATAGGAGATTCTTTCGAAGGAATTAACCATGCCCAATTTCCATTGAATACTTTCAAGGGTTTTACCCCAATACAATCTTACAATATTTCCCCTGAATTTTCTTTAATGCAGCAGTAGAGAGATGGGAAAGGAAAGAGCATTACATTCCAAATTGCCTAGCAATTGCTGAATGAATGTAACTTGTATCCTATTTCAATTTAAAGATAACTTCCTTTTAAAAAGTGTTTTAAGAAAGAAACGGTGTTTGTGTTTTATGTGTTTTTCTGAGCTGTGAGGTTAAACATGACACGAAAGAATATCCATAAACAGACTTGCCCATATGAAGTGATATCAGCCATGAATTTAACCGTTACCAAATAAAACATGTACCGATAGAAGAGAATATGATGGAATTTGGTTCACAATGAAGCCAAGGGCTTCATACCACAATGCTGTAATTCTGTCTTAGTGAAATATGGTTGGTCCCTTCACTGTCCTGTTTTTCACATCAATTAAAGATATATTTCTCCTTGTGGACATTTCTAAAGTAACAACCAGCCCCAAGACCAGGCTGACTTTTAGACTGATTTTAAATGGAACTGCATAACAAATCGTTTTGCTCTCACTAATTTATTATCTTTTTAAATAGAAGCTTGTTTTATTGGTGAACCTATGGGTTTGTGACAGATTTCTGTTGTTGTTTGGCAGTTTGAAACTGCTTTGAGCTCTTTCAGGAGAAAGAGTGGGATACACCACCACAACAATAAAGTATAGCCATTATCATCCTCTGTACTGAGAATGGTAAGGAATGGTAAGACAGTTTGGAAAACACTGGAGCAGTGACATTGCAAGATACCATGAAATTAAATTGCAATAATTTTAGCATGAATTTAAATTTTGGTGCACCTTTATTTCTAGCAGGAAAGTGTTTCACTGCATTGATGTCACAGTTGAGACAGATCTCTTTGTTAATAACAGGATATTTGTTAATATCCACAAGGTGTTGCTCCAGTCATGATGACAAAAGTTTTGTTGTTTAGTCATGCAGTCCTGTTTGACTTTTTGCAACCCCACAGACTACAGCATGCCAAGCCTCCCTGTCTTGAACTGCCTACCAGAGTCTACCCAAACCCACACCCATCACACTGATTCTCTTATCTAATCATCTCATCCTCTGCCATCCCCTTCCCCTCGTGCCCTCAATCTTTCCTAGCATCATAGTCTTTTCTAATTAGTCCTCTCTTTACATTATGTGGCCAAACTATCTGAGCTTCAGTTTCAGTATCTGTCCTTCCAATGAGCAATCAGAGTTGATTTTCTTTAGAATTGACTGGTTTGATCTCCTTGCAGTCCAAGGGACCCTCAAGAGTCTTCTCCAGCACCACAGTTCAAAGGCATCAATTCTTTGTTGCTCAACCTTCCTTATGGTCCAACTCTCACAGCCATACATCACTACTGGGAAAACCATAGCCTTGACTACGCAGACCTTTGTCGGCAAGGGGATGTCTCTGCTTCTTACTGCACTGTTTAGGTTAGCCATAGCTTTCCTCCCAAGGAGCAAGCGTCTTTTGATACAGATACTTAAATGGATATTATTTAATCCTTTCCTATTAAGAAAAAAATAGGAAAAAGAAAAGTGAGGTTTTTCATGAATGATGGTGTATTTGCCAGTATGAATTGCCAGAAGAAATACTCACTCCTGCATGAAATAAAGGCTGATTTCTCTCTTGACATAATGCTGTGCAAGCAGAACTCACACAAGTTGGGCATGTGGTACAAATGGATGTTGGACAGGAAAGCCAATTATACTTGGCAACTTTGAGGAAGCTGAAGAAGACAAATTGAATTTGATAAGGCAGTTGGGTAGAATTATGGAGATTATTGGAATGTCCCCGGAAGAGTACATGGTTTCGTTGAAGGCCAGTCATGGTGGGGAGCATTTACAGTACCTGTGAAATTCCCAAGAGTCAAGTCTGACTTGGTGGCTACGAACTAACCAATTAAAATATTTGACAAAGGATGCTGGCTTGGGTGGGTGGGTCATCCAAGAGATTAATCTTATTTGTGAAAAAGCAATAGGAATGAGAGTGGATTGGAATCAGGAATACCTCCCTTCCCATGCAATTCTACAGACACTGAAATGGCTGATGTCATTGGAAATTGGGACTTATAGCAGTGTTCCCATAACTCAGCTTGATAGCTGGATTGGCACATTATTTTGAATAAATTAAGCAAATTGGCTGTGATTACACAACTCACTAAGCCAACATTGGAGGGTGGGGATTCCAACTTTAGCATGCTGTGCCAGTGCAGCTCTTAATTTGCAATCAACTTGGTTAAAGCTGTTATGGGAACACCATTACTGAGTGTACAGATAGCCCAGAATGCTTCATTGTCAGAGGGGGACAGGAATGCAACTTACCATCCCGATCACAAAGCTGATCCATGTGCAGAACCATTTCAAACATTGTTTTGTTGGTCAGTTGGCTGCTCTGTTCCTATCAAGGCGAGATGTACAACCCTGCTGAAGGGAGAATTAGATCAGCCTTACTGAAGCAGTGCACTTCTATTCTCTTCTTCCTGGATTTTAACAAGTGCCTAAACAAGAGAAAAAAGGTGAATTTTCAGCAAGAGTGGCCTTGGTTTCACTACCTGGCCTGTTCCTTTCCAGAGGAGATCCCATGATCAATTTTAAGCAGAAAACAGAGGGATTGGTCCAATTCAGGAATTTATTGAGAATGAAAGAAAGAAGTTACAAGAGGTTACATGACACTATGAAGGAGTGACCACAGTTCTAGAATTTGACACTATGAAGGAGTGACCACAGTTCTAGAATTGCCTTAGGTTGAGTCCAGCCTTCTATCTAATGCAGGAATCCAAATTAAAGCATCTCTGACAATTGGTGTCTGGCCTCTGTTTGCATGCAACCAAGGATGAGGAAACATTCATTCCCAAAAGTCATTGATTTCATTATGTTAGGTAGTTTTTCCTAACATTCAACCAGAATCTGCCTTCCTGTAACTGAATTCCATTGTTCAGTGTCCTGGCCTCTGGGGTGAGAGACCATCAATCTAAGTAAATAAATCAACTGTATTCTGCTTTTTGTTGGAAGTTTTAGAAGTCAAGATATAGCATAACAGAGCAAGAAACAGACAGCAAGAGAGCAGAATAAAACGACCAACATTGGTGGCTCCAAACACGAAGCAGGTACAAGGGCATTAAGCTGGTTTCTTTTGCAAGTATAATTATTTCAAGGGGGGTGGTGGCCATTTCATTTATATAGAATTTACATTCACAATCAGACATAAATCAGATCCGAGAGTCTTAAATACATTTCTTAGATCTATAAATCCACATCAGGGTTTGGACACGATCTTCTTCCAGTCTGTGCCATGGATTTGAGTTTATAATTAGACCTAATTGGTGAAATTCCCCTGTATTTTCTCTATCAGCTCATTCAGTAAAATGAAAGAATTTGTCTCAGAAATGTTTTCAAAGGAGAAGAAGTTTTCAGAGAAATGTTCATGGCTGGAAGGTGATGATCATGCACTTATTTCTCATGACAAGATATCCAAGGAGTGGCTTTTGTCTTTTGTGGCACAAACATATCTCCCCAGTTCCTTCTCCCTGGTTCCTAGATGTCCATTAAATTAGACTTCCCCACGGGGTCTTTTTCAGAAGCAATACTACTGTTAGGAAGGTAATCCTACCCTTCTGAAATCAGTAAAATATTTCTCCTCTTTCTACAGGAATTTTGAGAAGTGGTCTCCTCAGTTTATCTTTGCCCCAATGCTTTTTGAACCAAGGTGCACATCAGGGATGTCCAGCCTTGACAACTTTAAGATGTGTGGACTTCAGCTCCCTCAGCCAGCAGCTGGCTAAAGAATTCTGGGAGCTGAAGTGCACACATCTTAAAGTTGTCAAGGCTGGTGTACATGAAAGGTGGCTTCCTTGTTTGAACTGGAACCAGGGGTCACTAAGTGCAAGCGAGGTAGTAGTGGTGATGGTTTCTCTGTCTGTCTATATAGAACCTGTGATGTCATTGCAAGTCTCACAAAGGTGAGCATGGAAACCTCATAAGGTTATAGCTGCCTAACAGATCGAGCCTAGAAAAGCAGACGATATGGTAACAATTATTATCTGATGCTGAAAGTCAAAATGTACGTGCAGTCAGAAGATAACATGGTAAGTAAAATGGGATTTCTAAAACACAATATCCTAAGAGACATCACCACTATTACTATTGTTACTATTTATTTCTGTTTGTTTATTAAGCATGTATGCTGCTCCAGTTGTCAAACTGACTCTGACTGGCTTACAGTCCTATCATACATACTGCAGACAAACTGAAGTTACTTATTTATTTATTAAATTTATATGCCACCCCTTTTGCCATCAGGTGACTCTCTAGGTGGTTTATAACAGCATAAAAACAACAATATGTTGTGGTGTGCCAGTTATACCCCTTCCTAGACCAGAGCTCTTTTCACTCAGTCACTCATGCCCTTGTCATCTCATCGCTGGATTACTGCAATGTGCTCTACATGGGGCTACCCTTGAAGAGCATCTAGAGACTGCAGCTGGTGCAGAATGCAGCTGCACGGATGATCGTCGGGGCCAATAGATTGGCCCATGTAACACTTTTATTCAGCGAGCTGCATTGCTTGCCAGTCTGCTTCTGGGTGCAATTCAAGGTGTTGGTTTGGACCTATAAAGCCCTTCATGGCATGGGACCAGGTTATCTGAGGAACCATCTCACCCCAATGGGGAGTTCCCATCCCACCAGTATCAGCAGAAAGATC
>JANHZU010006545.1:130087-140205 GCA_032468055.1 Acrochordus granulatus | reverse complement strand
TCAGATGTTAGGGACAATCACTTCTACCTCAAATTCCATTGAAAATGATTTTTTGGTGAATATTTTTGGGGGCGTGGGACGGATTATCTGACTTTCCATTGTTTCCTATGGGAAACTGCATTTCTCTTTATGAACATTTTGCGCTAAGAGCATTCTTCCGGAACAGATTAATCTCGCCTTGTGAGGCACCACTGTAATTGCTTTAAGAACATGGGAAAAAGTTGTACCTAAGAAGCTTTGAAGGTTTTGACTAATTTTTCTCCCTAGGAATCCCAAGCAGTTTTAAAGAAAAGAGCATTCTAACCACCTTCTCCACAAATTCAAAAAATGATACTCTTTTGAAGATCACAGGCTGCACAATTTTGATTTAAGCTGCCTATTAGCACTAGAGATCTAAATTAATTTTTTCTAATCTTAATAATGTGAGTTGAACTAAAAACTTCAAAAGTCCCCCAAGGACTTTCTTACTCTAGTTTCCTAGTAATTGCATATGACAATTACTGCAAAGGTCTACAAATCTCAGTTACTGTACTGAATTTCCCATATTAAATTACCTAAACAGCAGTAAACAAACAGAAGATTGTGCCTCACAACATGTTGGTACATGTGAGTGTGGTTTACAAAGGGAACATTAACTAGTGTTCTTTCCTAACCCTGGAAGTTGGCTCTCCTACCTTTAATGCTTCTGACCCCTTCTGTTTGGGCTGTTTGTTTTATCTGGTACTTCAGAACATTAGCTTCAAGTGAAGAATTCTAGTAATCTTCATATTTTGGATTTCTTTTTATTAATAATATCAGAATTTAAAATTACTTTATAGTTTGTATTGGTTACTTCTTTGAAAGTGTGACTGTAAGTATCCATGGGGAAGGGAGTGACATCATGTAAGTCATATTTCATTTTGTAAATGATGTATCCTCTATTCCCTATATCATGAATGTTATGACATGACTGATATATATTCATAATTGGGGCTTCCAAAGAATGCCAATGATTATGACTCTACTTTCTACTGTAAAGGTAGTTCAACACTGCTTTATACATACTCTTAGCTGACTTTATCTGGAATAAAAGTGGCACATGATTGCTTTAAACAAATAAGATTGCAAGAAAACATTGTGAAATGGCAGAAGGGAGATTAGAGATTACTTATGAACTCCATTATCCAAAAATGAAATTTAAAGTGGTTAAAAATGAAAAAAAAAGTAAATTAAAGAGCCATAGAGAGGACTTCGCAGTAACTATGCAAAAAGGTAAAAAAAAAGTAAAGGTTTCCCTGCCAGTCGTGACCAACTCTAGGGTGTAGTGCTCATCTCCATTTCCATTAAAGTTCTGTCATTTTAAATCTAATCAATGGAAATTCTATAAGAAACTAAAATGTAGGATTAATTGATGCCAATGGAACTTGTTCGTGGCTGCAATATGTTTTAAACACAATTTATTTATTCATACATGTATGAAATGTAGGACATATTTAGAATCTGACATTATTTTTATAAGCCCTTAGAAAGTAGGATCTGATTTATGTCCAAGCACTTTCTTAATTCTCAGATATGTCAGTTCAGACTTAAACCAGGATTTAAGAAGGGACTTAAGAAGGGGATATTCATCATATGCAACTCAACTTTACTGTACTGACTCTGTCATTTCATGTTCATTTTATAATTAAATGAGCCACAAAGTGAATTGAGCTGTGAATAAATTTAATAAATATGACCCCAGATCAGAAGATGCCTTTTTCTATGCAAAGAGAAGTAGGGAGAGATTTCTCTCAATCTTTCTCTGCAGAAGGAATGGAATTCTGAGTCTAGTTTGAAGGGAGGTACATAGTCTGCCTGAAGTTTTGCCCACTGATGTCATAGTGGCTGTGTGTATGATGGAAGTCCAGCATTTTTATTGAATTAGCTCACCAGTTCTGATACAGAAGAGTTAAGCTTTCGGTCTCTCCAGCAACTTTATAACAATTAAGGGCTAATTTAACTGTCTTATACTGTTATACTTGAATTGGTTTGCATACCATCAATATGTTTTAGAGCAAGATGGATATTTCTATCTGCAGTAGAAATTTAGGCAATCAGAAAGATGTAGTATGGGACATTTTCAATAATATGGCATACCTATCATTACCTGTCACATATGCTTTAAGATACCATGTGGGGCAGGAGATGGAAGGTAGAAAATAAATATCTGTCTCAGTTGCTGCTTCTGTATTATCACTGTTTCTTCTTACATTATGTTTTCTTGTGTACATAGGAATCAACTAATGAGGCATAGTTGATTTGATATTGACCTGAATTGAAGCTCTTTGCATTGCTGACCAAGTCTAGTGCAAATTTCTTCCTTTGCTTCTAATCACCATTACACATAAGCCAAATTATGTTATCATTATGGCATGTTCATTTCTGAGATATATTAACAAAATGGTTTATTTAAAAAAATGGGAAGGGTAGGAAAAAGCTGGACTATTTAGCAGCAGGACTAAAATCAAACTACTTCATTGCTAGAAGCATAAAGCATTAATGAAATTTACAAGAGAACTTCCAGCAAGATTTATTCAGTGCAGATATCACATTTTCTTTAAATCCGCTATGTAGCCATGCGTGTGCTATAGAAGCATTGCAAATACTCCCCAATACGATCAGAACTGAACTACAGGTAGTTCTCACTTGCCAAAGGTAATTGGGACCAGAAAGCTCTAGGTGACATGATCATAAAGTGTGATGTCACATGACCACACTGACTTATGACAATCCCAGTTGCCATCATTAGGTGAATTCCACACAGTATGTCCCATGATCACATGCTTGCCATTTGTCAACCCTGCTGGCTTCCCCATTGACTTTGTGTCTTAGAAGCCAGCAGTGAAGGTCACAGATGGCAATCACATGATAATGGGATGCTGGAACATTGTAATTGCCAGCCAGTTGTCAAACACCCAAATTACTATCATGTGACCATAGCCATAACTAGTAATGTTGTTAGTACCCCTCATTCAGCACCATCATAATTTCAAGCATGTGCTGAATGAGTGGATATTAAACTAGGATTACCTATATAAGGATCACATTCTTTAGCATAGGAGACTGAAAATGTCAAATAAGCCTCATATATTTGTATCCAGAAAACAGTGAGAAAAAAATTCATTTTAATCATTTATTAAAGTTACCAATTTCCATTTTTCTCTTTCAAAAAATGCCATCAGAAGCTACTCACTCCTCCCTTAAAGTGGGTATGCTCCTATTTAATGTTGCATTCACAGGTTATCAATAATAATGTCTTGCTATTATGTACTTCCACTGTGATCCTAAACCTAAGGTGTGGAAAAAAATATAGGCACATTCTTTTTGGAACTGATGGTTTAGACCTGGCATAATTACTGTAACTTTAAAGATTTACTCTCCCATGTAATAGATAACAGCATTTTAAACATGAAATAGGATTCCCAAATATAGACATAAAAATATAGATTTCCATATATTTATACTGTTATTAAACACTGCAATATCAGTATTTAAGAGCTGCCATTATTTAATGAAGCTATTTTTAAGCTGTATCGACAAAATAATTCCTAACTGGTTAAATACAACTTAAAATGTATTTCTGGGCAGAATTAATGAAGTATATATACATATATATTAAATTAATGAATACACACATTTCATTAATTCTGCTCAGAAAATACATTTTTAAGTTGTGTATATTTCATTAATTCTGCCTGGAAAATAATTTAAAATTATGCATCCATTCTTAAGATTTCAAACATATTTATGATTCCCCACCAACTGTTCTTTTTCTCTTTAAATATATTATCTCTTTTAAAAAAAGTCATAAAAGTTTTTTACTTTTTTGATATATTAATTCTTTAAAACAATTAAAAACTTATGTCCTGTCTTTCCTCCAAAGGACACTCAAAGCAGTTTTAAATTATAAAGAGAAATACAAATTGAAATCATAATCAGATATTAATTTAATATATTTATAGGAAGTATCTACCCTACACATCAACAAACCCAGTTCATGTACCAAAAGTCTACCTGAATAAACCTACATTCTGCTGACAGATGATAACCAAGAAGGAACCAACTTTTCTGCGTGGATGCTTAGCAGAAATTCTTAGCAGTTAATTCTAAAGCCTGCAAACATCCACCAAGAAGAATCCTTCTGTGGGAAAAGGAGGGGCTGAGCCAAGATTGAAGAGGGTTAATCGGTATGGAATCTCTGTGCATGCACAAACACCAGAGGTTCAACCACTCGTGAAGACCATTAGCCATATCTGGGGAGTTGTAGGTGTTGGGCTGGCAGTTGAAGAAATTCTTGCAACCTTGAAGCTTCAAGCTTTTAATACCTTTGTATTAAAATTGAGCTGTCTAGGCCTGCTTCTTCCAGTCTAATGCGTTCCTGTCTATTCATCAGATCCAACTCTGTAATTATTTTAGAGTTTAAAAAACAGTTAAATCCTGATGGGTATAATAGGATCTAGGTAATACCGAGAGTGAGAAAATACTTACAAAACATAATTTTAGAGGCAATCTTAACTATAGGTTTTGGTGTTAATGAGAACATCTCCTAATGGAATATATCCTCAAGACACCCTGAAGGAACCTAAATCTGTGATTAACTGCAGACATCACTGGTTATACTTGGAAGAAAAGAATAACTCTGGCAGAGAAAAATGCAACTAGAAACAGAAGATTCATTAAAATGGTTCACCAGAAAGCCTTATCGAAGTTTTCAAACATTATTCACATGATATTCCTCAGATTTTCTCTTAACTCTTGAGAGGAAATTTAGAAATGTCAATGATGGACAGAGGGATATTAAAAGAAAAATCTGTTTTAAAATTCAGTAAGTAAATCCAAATAACTTTACTTTGCAACTGCAGTGATAAATTTGCATCATATTAAAAAGAACCTCCTTGATAAAACTAATACCATAAGCCAACTATAAAGCCATCTAACTTTTCTATCTGATGCACAACAGATCAGTTTGTAAGATATTCACAGTGAGAAGAATCTCAAAGGAGATTTAGGCCATGAGTTAGACAAAACTGTGATTCCAGTCTTCATCTTTGAAAATGGTACATCAAAGTCTTTTTCATATCAGTGGTTAGAGCATCAGGCTAGAAACTGGGAGACCATGAGTTCTAGTCCCACTTTAGGCACAAAGCCAGCTGGGTGATCTTGGGCTGATCACTTTCTCTCAGCCCTGGGATAAAGGAAGAGGCAAACCACTTCCAAAATATTGCCAAGAAAACTGAGGGACTAGTATAGGCAGTGCATAGGAGACAACACTGATTTGAAGGCACCAAACAACAATAACTCTCATTAAGGAGAAACACAGAACAAGACTGCATCTCTCTCCTGCTCCAAAGATTATGAAGCTCTGTTGGATTTATCCTATAATATCAAAATGTTAAGTGTAAGGAAAGGAAAGCTAACACAAAAGTTTTTTGGGGTGTGGGTATGCAGATAGCCAATATATCAGTGCTGGGTCAAATATAACCCCAATCCTAACTATAAGACTAAATTTAACCCTTCTTTTGGCTTTAGCCCCAGGCTAGATTTAATTCTACAAATTATTGTCTATTGTCATGGGATAATTACATCACAATCTACTAAGTTATGATTTGGCTTAGGGGAATCAAGAGCATGGAAAGCATTTCTCCCAAAAGAGATTTCAGAATTTTTAGACAGATTAGGTGAGAGATACATTTGCATCCATCATTACAAAAGAGACAGAGTCAAACTAGTCTCAGGACAACTAAGCTAGAAACCCTAAATAATAAGTTGTTTGAAAAAGATTGGAGATTCCCTCCTACCCCTAGAGCAGAGAGATTTGAGAGGATCAGATATATCAAGAGAGTAAGCTGTCTATTCTTCTACACAACAAAAGCAATGAGATCACGTTGGAAAGGATCAGGCAAAGGAGAACTTGCTGTAGAAATTGCTTGCTTTTCTCCTCTCCCTGCTTGCAAAACAGTGAGATTGAGGAGAAAAAGATGCCAAGAGAGTATTGTGAACTGTTTGCATAGCATGTCCATGGCTCCCACACTCAGGCTGCTGACACAATCACATTGCTTTTAATGTGTAGAAAAGTGAACAGCTTAACTTTCATGCAATCCTGCTTTCCAGTCTCTTGGCTCTGCAAGAGAGGGAAGGAAGGAAGGGAGGGAAATGGACCACAGGTAAGACATAGGACAATATGTATTGACAGTAATGGTGATCACATGACTAAGGGAAGCTATGAAGGCTGTAAAGGGTCATAAAGGATCTGTTGAGTTATTTTGTCAGTACCTTCATAACTCTGAACAGTTTTTGGATTAATGGTAGGTAAGTGAGGACTACTTGTAGTCCTTATGTAATGATCATATAGTTATAACAGTGATGAAAAATTTTGCAAGCAATCCTCACATTTATAACTTTTGCAGGAAAGTTGAAGTAAATTTAGCATTGTCTCAGTTTCATTTAGTGACCTCGTTTAACAACCAAATTGCTGGTCTCAACTGTGGTTGCTAATGAGGTCTACCAGTTTTCAGTAACGATTTTTTATTAATGCTTGATTTAAAAATCTCAAAGCTAATCTGCTACATTTGCATAATTCTGTTATACTAATGTGTGAATAAATATTGTATAGTATGTAATGTATTTCCATATTCCTTATTTAATACTACTGAATTCAGGTCACTCTGTGATATAGGAAAGCACAACTTTTTACATGTGAAACATCTCTTAAGAGTGCAATTCAAGGCCTTCACCAAAACAAGGTTCTAGAAAAAAATTTGCCCCAGAGTGGAAACTTGTTTCACATGAACAAAATATCAAGTTGAAAAAGATTCAGTATTTTGTAGCAAAAATGGCTACTGTTCAGCTTCACAGCCATAGCTTGCAGTGTATTACCAGTCTCAGTAATACTGCACATTTTGTTTCAGGAAAAAAAAAGTTAACTCAGTGTCACTTGGCTTTTCAGAAACCAGATAATTTCTTGAACTCATCCTGTATGGGATGTTTTTTTTTTAAAAAAAGAGTTTTGTCTCTGAACAAAAATGGAAATGGGGGAGAGGGTCATGCCCTCTCATTTAAAATCTCACATCGGCTCAGCTATGAAATACCACCACACTTCTATAAGATTTTAGATATATTTATCACTATGGTGTATATTTTTAGGGTTTTTTATGCTTGATAAATAATGAGCTTCAGATGAACGAGGCTTAAAACCCTACCCTGTTCTTTTTCTGGGAGTTGCAACGTTCATAGAAGGTTTTTTTTTATGAATGTTTATTTTAAAATTAGAAATGAGATTTTACACAAATTACAGCTAAAGTTACTTTATAAACCAGAACATTTCACTAATTGAAAAAACTCTGCATGTTAACCTTTTGCTCAGAGGCCACGATTTCAAGTCATTTGTGCTCAGCCCTAGACAAGAGAGAATAAAGCTACATACATGGAAACCTGTTACATCTGGATCTAGATTCAAGCAAGAGTCAGAGTTGCGAGTTCTGCTGGCACCACATGATGGGAAAGACTCGGCAGACAGCCTTCTGCCAAATTTCAAACTACTTCTGTTGAAACTGACAAGTTGATACATGTTGAAAAATAAATATCCTTGGAATTGGCTTAGAATCTCTCCTTCCGAATAAAAGGTCTGCATGCATGAGATTTATTTTCCAGCTCCTCTCTGACTTGTGCTCCTATCCAGTTTGGCCTCCCTGGGAACATTCAATTTAAAAAAGATTGCCATTCAGATGGTTTTCTAAAAGAATCATGTTTACTGATGAAAATGTGACCTGGGAGACTCCTTTTTCTTCACTGTTTCTTGGTTTGGGGTGAAGATTTTAACTTGCATTTGCAATTCAGTTCCCCTTTCCTGGCTTGTTAATAAGCATTTAGTGAGTTTCCCAGTTTGGATATAAAGGGAAAGGTGATAAATGCCAGGTAGGGTCTCCGACCTACGGTCAACAAGTGTCAGCCTTCCCAGGTACACCAGACTGGAAACAGGACCAGATGAAGTAGTTCTACTTTACTATAAGGCTACATTAAAAGAATTTTGTAAGTCTGAAAGTACAAATCTCTTGCCTTCTCCTTCACAGCCTAAGAAATTAGGGAGGGTCTTTTCAGAGCCTCTTTCTCTGTCCACTATGCAGCTGTGGGACATGCTCTCTCTTGTCTGACACTTCCCTAGGCAGCATTTCTTCACCCTGTCTCTCAAGGACGTTCTCACATATAATAAGCAATAAATGAAGCAGAGTGGAAAAGCAGTTGTCCAAATGGAGGCAGTCTGTTAAGAACATCCTAAAAGTCCTGCTTTTGAATCCAGACTGCCAAGTATCCCAGGAAGTATCTCTGTCCTTCTCAGTTGTTGCTTAATTTTCCTTTTCTAATTCCATCTGCGTCTATGTGATGCATTTTATAAATAACACTTAATTACAAAACTTCTATTTAAGTAAATAAAACTTACAGATGTCCATGCATGTTTATCAAACTGGTAAGCTTTGCAGCATTAAAAAGTGATTCTATAAAATTAAGCTTTAGTGTGTATGACAATATAAGCAAACACATGAAAACAACAAACAAATTCTGCTAGTATTTTGCTTAATTTACCTTGACATTTGGACTACAGAAAACGAAAACAAACAAGAACTCAAGCACAGAACCTTTTAGAAACTGAATTTTTATGATGATATATCAGACAACACATTTCTCCCAGCACTGCTGTTGTAGAAAAGCAAACATTTCACTTTAGTATCTGGTAGACATTAACTTTGAAGGTAACAAAGTGAAACAGGGATTGCTGGAATTAAATAGACCATTGATGTTTTCTTTTATGGGTATGTAATACTGGGTGTGGGTGGGGAAAATGTAATGTTCCAAAGGCTATAATTTTGGGTCTCTTTAAGCTGTTCATAACAGAAAATGTGTATGTACATTAGCAATTTCAGGCAAGAAATACAGTCAGTGGAGCCAAGGGTAGCATGTAGTTCACTCTCTCCCTCTTTGTATGTATGTGATGAATAATAGCAGAGTTTTGAATCCTAATGCTTTGCATTAAAGAAAATGCCTTATCTGCAGATTGTCATTGTATCTCATCAGATCATAATCTAAAAAGATTGAATAGATTCCAAAAGGACTGGCAGTAAATATTTATGTTGAAGACCTATGGATCCTGTCAAATCCAGAGATTTCACCTTGCCTCTGAACCATCATTTCCATTTTACCTTTATTAAAAAATACAGTGAATTATTTCACTGTATTATTAAGAAATTATTTCACTGTATTATTAAGAAATACAGTGTTGAACAAAATCTCCATTTTGTTCAACACTGTATTTCTGGAACAGAATTCTCCAGTGATTTGATAAAAAAAATCCGATATTTTGCCTTTGTGATGTTCAGCCTTATAAGATACAGTGACAGAAGTCTACCCAATGTATTTATTCACGCAGCTTATATATTTCCAAAATAAAATAAGACCCAAAAATGTAATTAGATGTTGTCATTGTTATCTAATTTAACAGAATGGTTCCTAAGAGTGGGTTTTCTACATCTGTAGAAGACAATATTCTATTCTAAACAGTCTTCCTATCTGAACTTTGAATTTACTGAAAAGTTCCTCCCTTGTGGCAGCTATGGCCATTTTCAGCATTTTATTACGCAAGCATATCAAGGTACCTGCCTCCCCTTAAAAGAAGATAGCCTCAGGGCTGAAAAGAATAGAGAATTTATATTTCTGCTTGAAACAGAAATCATACTGATCTCAGATAAAATATCCAGAATGTATCTTTTGGTATATGAACCTCGGGTTTTATCACAATCAGCAACTTATAACTATAAATAATTAAGCAATAATTGTACATTTTTCTGGTAGTTTGCAAAAGAATTTCCCAAAGATTGCTATGAAAGTGACTGCAAGACTGATAAATTTACAGTAAAGCCTCAACTTCTTTCTTTACCATGGTGCCAGATCTATACTTTAAAGAAAACAAAGTTAAGATGGGATTCCAGTAAGCCCTGAGAAGTTTGGCATCCCACCAAAACCTATGAGGATGAAACTTCATGGCTTGTTTGAGGTCTAGAGAAGCCAGCTAAGGACAGGTATTCACAACAAATTAGGTAGGTCTGAGC
>JANHZU010006545.1:119335-129739 GCA_032468055.1 Acrochordus granulatus | reverse complement strand
TTTGCTTGGCTCTTAATTTTGGGATACAACAGAGAGTAGTATGTCAACAAAATTGCATTTGGGAGCTTTCCCCCAGTAGCAAAAATCACTGAAGCATGTTATGAAATTGGTCTAAGTTGATAACTAGAAGCACAGTAATGGCTAATGGCTAAATGCCGAAGATGTCACAGATAAGTCATTCCAGTGAAAAAAATATGCCCAGAAGTTTGATAAATTCATTGGATTTTGAGGTTTCATCCATTTACAAAGTGAAGCAAAAAGAACAGAAAGGATTTCCCAAAGAGGGAGTAACTGGAGCTTTGGACATTTATCTTCCAAGAACATATTTGATAACATTCCAAGACAATGCTATATGATTGATGGAGGTGAGAATCATTCAAAAGGCAGAAAAGAATCACTGTCTAGAACAGGTGTATCCAACCTTGGCAACTTTAAGATGTGTGGACTTCAACTCCCAGAACAGCTGGCTGAGGAATTCTGGGAGCTGAAGTCTATACATCTTAAAATTGCCAAGGTTTAGAAGCATTCAGTGAATCTTGCACAGAGGTAAACAATGTAACATTTTCAGTAAGTTAAATATGTTGATAAAAATGATTTATCTAGACCACAGTTGAGTAATAAATGAAGAGAGCAAAGAAAGGTCAGTATAACATCTGGTGTTATTAACAATTCAATTTGGATAAAAATCTAAATTCTAAAACTTATTCTTGCAATGTTAGAAAATTATGTGAAAGAGTATGATTGTTTTACCTGGAACGAATTCATCCAGCGAAGAGAAGGGGGCAATGAAGCATTACTCTGAGACAGTATCAACAGAAGTTCCAAACAGGTTTTTGATGGAAATGTGAGAGGAGAGACTCCAATATCTTCTCCCCATGAATCAACAAGACTGAAATAAACAAGAATTCTGTTATCTGTTTATGTAACATGCAGAAACTTTAAACTTTCAATAAGTGAAATACAATAAATATTGCTTATAAGCAGATTTAGGAATAGAGTAATGGATATCATGCTATCCTATTAAAACCTTATTCAATTAGTAGTTGACATGTAAACATAAATGCCTGATTAGAACAGATTTAAAAATCCTATTTATTTTTGTACTCCATTTACAGTAGCAGCCAGCTATATGTACTGAAGATTCTTAAGGCATACCAAAATATATTACTCCTGGCATCACCACTGTGTTGATGAATTGATTGATCTCTTGGTTTCTGCCATGATTCTTACTCCATCTGTTCTTTTATACAAAAATACAGAAGCTACAATTCTGCCAAGCTAGCTTTGATATCTTTATTTCCAAGGGTGCCCTTTGGACTCATAATTTTCTTACAAAATAAAAAACAATGGGAAACTATTCCAATTGTTTGGAAATGTTACTATCTATCTAAAAAAATGTACAAAAACAAACAGGGCTAAGACAGAGCTTAGTGCATGAATAGGGCATGAGATGTAGGTTTTTCAAGAGGGTGCATGATATATTCCTCAAATATATCCCAGAGTTGCTGGGAATCAAGCAGTATATAAATTATTATGATTGGTCACACAGTCAGCCAGATGTTTAGACTGGATTTGGCATTTTTATTCACCTATCAAGTCCTTCCCAAGGGTCAGGTTTTTGATTGAAATGTGAGAGGCAGATGTTGTTTGATGGTGTTAAAGGTATCACTGAAGAATTTAAGATATTCTAAGTGAAGCTGCCTTTTGCAATTGACTGATTTTATCCATGCTGATGGTGTTTAAGTAGTGCTCCAGATATTTTAGGATTGCATCAAGATATCTCTTGTTACCTTTGCTTTCTTTTGCTACAGTTGTTCTACTTCTGTTTGCAGGTCTTTATATGTATATAAACATTCAATGAAGTTGCTCAGCAGAAAGTCAGAGAAAATCTCATTAAAAGAGACACAAATAATTCCATTTTCAAGTGTGTTTTAAAGTGTTTTCTTTCTTTAAAAATTGCTTTGTTCATTGAACAAACCATTTTCTTAAAATGCATACATTAATAAAAGCCCCAAAGTTACTGGATGGAGTATAGGACAATAACAAGTGATAATCCTAGAATACAAACGGAAAGCAAATCTAATGAAAATAAGAAGCATTTGTTACTACTGTACTTGGAAAATTTAGCTTAGCTAAAAGTATGGCATATCTTGACAAAGCAACCCACCACTGATTTTCATCTTGTAGTTCGTTACATTCTTTTCTATTTCTAGCATATTACGTTGCAATAATTGTATAAAGGTTGAACAGCCATAGCTAAGAAGAAACAGCGAGGACACAGAAATCCATGGTTCAGGTTTCATCAGTCACTTTATATTTATGGGAAGACAGGAAAAGAAAAGTAAAATAAATCATATCAGAAACATAGATAGGATTGAATGTTCTGTAATTCTTCCTGGGTTTGGAAAAAAAATAAAAAATTAGATTAGGCCTTTTTAATTCATTTCCGGTGAAGTTGCTCAACCTAAGAGAGAGTGTTACTCCGCTACTTGAACCTGGATCACTCAGGTGCCAATCCAAATCTTCACTATGTTACCATAGGTGCTGCAAACCATTGTATTTTTTGCCTGACCAACAGTTGTGATAAAATACATTGTTGGCATTATTGTTGTAACCATTGTACTTAATTCTTACCAATAGGGGAAAAACTGTCCTTGCTCTGATGAAGAGCATATTGAAAAATAGCCTTCAAATACTTATGAACTGCTTATGCTTCAGTCAAACTGTAGCAAAATTGCAAAAAAAAGCAAACAAACTTAAAAAGGCAACTGGACTTTTACTTTTAGATGTTACAGAGAAACATTTCAACTCCAATCCAGGAAACTTCTTCAGCCTCTTATAAAAAAGAAAAAATGATAAGGAATATATACACACATTTCTCAAAAGGGGGGCAGGAAACTGTGAAACAGGATACTCTGGGTTCTCATGCCTCCTTCAGTCAGATCCTTGACATTTACACAAATCTATATGCTGACCCATTTGATTAAAAATGTTTTTTATTTATACTTGGGCAACCTATCCTGAACATACAGTCCCTGAAAAATGACGCATGATGAAGAATCTCATTTCTTTCAGTAGCAACTCATTATACAGTCGTTTGGAGCATGTACTGATGAACAGAGCCCCATTATGGTGGGACATAGATAGTTTAAAACCCAAAACATATTAACATTTCTGCCTCTGTTAAAAATAAGCTTATGCTGACTTTATGAAATTTACCTCCTTTGGAGAAGTATCTAGCCCAAAGGGATTTCTAACAATAGTGTGATATTATGAATGTTAATTGCTATTACAAAAGAGTTAGCATGATTTCAAGCTTCTCAGAAAAGAAATCCAGGCTGGAAGTTAAACACACAAGAATCAAACAAGAGGAAGAGGGAGAAAACTCTGGATATAATAAAACCTTGCTGGCTGGGAATTCAGGGAGTTTTCAGCAGATGTGGAGAATGCCCAATGTGGAGAAAATGGATTATTTTTACCTATCAACTTTTATTATTTTTTACTTTTTCATATGTAGGTTTCTGTTTTTATGCTTTGTTAGTCACCCAGAATTACTTGATTAAGAAAGGGAGACTTGTTGGGTCAGAATAACAACAGTGCTACTCTTGCATTTCTGAAGAATGTATAAAGGTTGTTAAATATTCAGAAATGCCACAACGCTTGGTTTCCTTTTCAGGCAGAAAGTAGAAACAAATTTGATAGTCCTTTTATTGAGTTGAAGGCTAAATTTAGATAGCTGATTTATGGACAGGGGAAATAAAAAGCTTTCCATAACATTCAAAGTTGTGAGGGATGTGAAAGATTATTCCCTATTTAGGGGAAATTGAGTTGAGCCAAATAGTAAGGGAAAGTTTTGAATTAGTTTGGAAGTATTCAAATAGGGCATTATCTTCTAGAAAACAGGAGCAGCGGCAAGAGAAGGAAATGAAACTTAAAACTACACTGAACACTGATTGATACAGACACATAACCCAAAGAGTATGTCAAACAGAAAGAAAACCCAGATGGTTGAGCAGATCAAAACTGGAAGAGAACAGAGACCTGGCCTACCTTGGGACAAAATATGGAAGGACACACAGAACCTGATTAAACCTAAGACCATCCATGCCTGAGCAAAAAGTAACCTATGTGAACATATACAGTAGATGGCTAACAAACAACTTAATGAAGTCACCATGGAATGATGTGAATCGTTACTACATGAAAAGAAGGTCATGCAAGAATGTCAGATAATTCTATTCTAGACCAGCACTCCTATATCAAAGACAAAGAGAATGGCTGGAAGAACATGACAAATGAGACCCAGCAATCAATAAATGGTTGGTTCTGATGGATGAAGGTACAGTGGAAGACCATTATTTGAAAATAACATTCCCGGGATTAGGAAACATCACAGGTCTCAACCGTTCCCTTCCAAATTGTAACAATGCTCAAATTTAAATTATGTGAAAATTACCGGTCAGAGTCTGATAAAATATTCTGCTTAGAACTATAAAAGAGAGGAAAAGGAGCTAATTAATTCGGCCCTTAATTCAGGTTTCTGTCTAATGACATATTTTAGCTCATTGGCTTTCATTCTGACAGGTGGAAAATATGATTTATGATTGACCATCTACTTTTTTTCATCTGCAACAAACTCTGCAATTTTAATGATTTTTGAGTAGGAATAATTAGGCAAGTGACAAATTTAAATTCTACTGGTGTAATCTGCAATTGAATGATTGTTAGGTAACTCTTTCAAGATGTATCTTGCTAGTTGGAAATATGCATGAAAGTGAGGAGGCAGAGCGATCAATAGATAATAAAAGTGAATGAGCCAAAGATTTACATAAATAGTAGGTGTTAGAATCTAAACAGGTATTGGGCATAATAAATTAACTGAGAGAAAACATGCTTCCTACCAGGAGATTTACTGATCTGCTCAGATATTAGTAGACATTGACTACTCTGGCTGCACAGTGTAATGGTCTAAGGGCAGGAATAATCTCGTTACTTGTCCTTCTGGTGGTAACTTATGTTTACCTCAGCACCATGGGAATAGGAACAGTATGTGGAGGTTGTGAATATTGGTGAGTGAGGTAAAATAATTGTTTCATTTATTACTCTGATTTTACTTTCCTACCCTGTCCTAACCTACCCTAATCTGAGCACACAACCTCCCTAGAGCAGCAGAATAGAACTCATTCCTAGTAATCCTAACATGGACATCGCTCTACTTACTCCATGAAGAATGCGGTATAACCAACTGTGGATATCTCTGGGCAGTTCTGCTGGAATTGGTAATCCTTTATTGAATTGCAAGCTAATGTAATTGTTGTTGAAACAAGCACATTATATTGCCTACTAGAATTGCTATGCTCATGGAGGTGGGGGGGGGTCAAAGAGAGAGAAAGAGAGAGAGATCCCAAATTGGCTTAGGGTTATCCAGCCTGACAAACCATATCCAAGCTGAGCAATGAAATGACTAGGACAATAGTTGTATTTCAAAATAAGGATTCCTTCTATTTCTAAATAGCCTTACTTATTTTTGGAGTGAACAGAACAAGAAAAACAATTTTTTTTAGTTTGCCTTTTTTCAGCAACTCAGTAAGGTACTTTTTTCATCATGATACCAACCTGATTTCCTTGAGAGGCAATTGCTTTTTCCAAATAAAATGCTGTGTGAATTTTCATCCCTTTTTATTACATTATTTCCAAGCAAAAAAAGCTGCTCTTGGTTATCTAGAAATAACTTTAGAATTCTGAGATATGTTGTCACAGTTAACACTTACTTTGGCAAAATATATTTAGCACACGTTAAAAGAAGAGATCTCTTTGATTTAAAACTTTATCAATTTTCCCCCCAATAACAAGAGTGCAGCCTTGAATTAACTTTACTTTACCTGCCGTAACACAGACAAAACTTTTTCTCTTTAATAAGAACTTAAAACAAATAATCCCAAATCCCAATGGGCCTTGTTAAAGTCACCTCATAAAATTTTTACATTTGTGTTTGACTTTGGAGAGGGAAATGTTGACCCAGCAGTTTGAGCTCACACTGACTAATGTCGCCTTGGGGAAGACTGTCAAAATTCATGTGCCTCGCTATTTGAAATGGATATAAAGCAACCAATTATGATATATCATTGCAAACAGGAGCTAATGACAGGTTATTTTCAGACATAATAATGTAGTTTAGAAGTAAACAAAATTATAAAGGCAACCCAACTGTCAGGAACCTTAGCTATTTTCCTAATAAAAATCACAATCAAGTAAGTATTGTGGTTTTACATTCTGGAGGGTACTAATTTATATTTCTCTTGTTTAGCCCATGATAGATTACAAGAGGCAAAAAGGTCAGTGGTTTCATTTAAAGACTGAACTATTAGAAACTGCAGGTGGGGGTAGTATTTCAGTTTCCCCATCATACAAACCATATTGCATATAATTTACTAACTCTAAAAGAAACAGACTCAGCACCAACACCGCTGCAAAATTGTATAAATTGTACATGGTTAAACTCCACGTGGAAGCTGCAACTCCTGTACTGCAGCCACCATATACATTCTATACAGTAGTCCTCAACTTATGACCAATTGCTTAGTGCTCATTTGAAGTTAGAACAACCCTACCAGTTTATGTTATAGTTCAGTTCAAGGTTTTAACTGGGATTAAAGCCCCAAGTTATTTAGAATTAGGGTATCTATTTTCTAGCTGTTCATCTATTATGATATCTGTGAAAGGTAATTTTCTAGCTGTTTTTCAGAAAGAAACAAGAAATCTTTTCAGTAGCAACATTCAAACCATTGAATCCTTTCTCCAGGCATGGTCATCTAACTGTTTAAGACACTAGACATATTTTTTTAAGGTGGAAAAGCTACTGTCCTCCAGGTAGGATGATGAATAATCATTTATTAACATTTTTATTTGTATCCCGCCTTTATTGTATCATACTTAACACACCTTCCTCCTCCTATTTTCCTACAACAACCACCGTATGAAGTGGGTTGGGCTTAGAGAAAGTGACTGGCCCAAGGTCAGCCAGCTAGCTTTCATGGGTATCTTGTCTTTCTCATCAGAAGTACTATGTCCACTGATCTTTTTAGCTGAGGTTAATAAGAATCCAATAACGGTGAGAGTCCAAGTTCATTGCTCCTCCTTGAGCTACTAATGGTATTTCTTGGTTTTTTTGTCCCACCCAATTATGATTGTGTGTTGTTCCAGCTGATTTGGTGGCATCATTTTTGTCTTATTTGTTACTGTTGTAATATTGTAAAATCATCTTTGTAAAAATTAAAATATACACCTTAGAAATTCATATTTTTCATTTGATCTCAAATACTGTTTTCATCCCAGTGCCAATCTTTAAAAACAGAAGAACAAAACAAATAAAAATGTACCTAAATGCCAGAATCCACCTGTAGTGATGGAGCTGGTTTATGATAGATAAAACATCAGGTAGTTAACTTTAATGGCTTTTGTATATTTCGTCTCTTCATCCACTAGATGCATTCATTTCTATCTTTAGTCTGCCCTTGTTGGCACTACACAGTTTTTCCATTTAAAATTACAGATTAGTGGATTTTATTATGTTTTTCCTGTATTTTGTTGTTTTGCTATTGTATGCTATCTTAAGTTCTTTAGGCCAGGTGGATTATGAGCTCTGCCCATTAATTATGAGCTCTGCCTATTAAAATTAATTTCTGGCAACTATATTGTCTCATTGATACCCAAAAACAAATATAGTCTTACATTTCCCATCAATGATGTAAACTTATACTGACATCTTAAACATCTCAACAAAAATCCCATTTGTGCTGCATTCTGTACTGCAAGCAGATGAATAACAACAGCTCAATAAGAGTAACTCTATCTTTTGAATACATATTGTCTTAGGAGATCAGAAAATGCTTTTGGATGGATTAAGAACTTGTTATTTGAAATCTTCCTTCACAATATCATTTCAAATTACAGAAGTACTTAACAATTGCTAGATTTTATTTACACCAAGAAAATAAAAAGCCCTTGTTCCCTTCTAATAAGCTCAGTCAATAAAAATGAGCACTAAAGAACATTTGACATATTTTGTGGTATGCAGTGAGGGAAACATGAGTTTATGGTAACCAAGTTGTGACAGAATATGCAAAAAATGTGTAGTGAATGATTTACCAGACTAAGTCCTGTTTTCTTCACTGTGCAAATTCTGATAAGGAATTTACAAACATCCTGGATAAAATTCAAGATAAGGAGTTCTGGACTATTTAGGCATGTTCGCAACTATACAGAATTTGTTATTAGTACTCTCACAGAATGGAGAGTTGTATGTAATTTATGGCTACTCTCAACTCACTTACCAGAAGGCAAATTCTCCCTCCTTCCTATGTTGCTCTAACACCTCCATTTAACTTATTTTTTTCTGAGCAAGTGGACACATTTTCAAACAATGATTGGGCTGAAGTCAGTTGCAACACAAGCATTCTTGGAAATAAAAATAATACAGAAGGCAGTTTCCTATATATTTTAAAGTATCTAAAAATAAAGGCAGGACAGGAAGTGAGTCCATTGATGTGTATGGTCACCAAGTCGCCTACCTTTATATAATCATCAAGATCAACAATATATAGCTTACTTATTCCTAATCTGGTATACAGCAAATATACTGAGAATACAGTACATGTCTCTAAATCTTGAAACCAGGATAGATGAGCCACATTAATCAGGAATTCTGGGGAAAATTTGTAGTTATGCACAAAGGTATAATTGCTGGGTTTTTTTTTTATAAAACTATTCCATAGAAATATTTTTTCATAAGCCCATCATGAATAAGAAGAAATATCCAATATCCAAAATAGACAGGGGAGAAACCAAGGGGGATTTCTTGCACTTCTGAAAAAAAGTATCTTGCCTCTGTTTCTGAAAGAAAAAAAGAGCCCACTAATTCTGAAGACAGCTTATACTATAATATCTGTGCCAATTTCAAACCAAATAAAACTTATACTAATGAGCATTTTACAGAACAGTCATTGAACTATTTGAAAACAATCCTATCTCCATGTAATCTCTTCTTTTCCCAAGAAAACATACACAACTTCTTCAACTACTTTTCACTGGATATTCTACCATTCTCATCATGCTAGCCCAGGAAGAGGCAACAAGTTACCTCCCATATTTTTAGCACCACAACTCTTATAATTCTTGACTGACCATGATAGGTGGAGCTTTGAGGATCTCTAATTTAATACACTTTGTGACTACAAGGTACATTATTCTTGTTCTGGTCATTATAAACTCCCTGTTTTCAGCCCATGTCAGTTTCTCAAATGAACCTAGATGCCCTCTTGATTAGATTTCAAGTCCGTCAACAACATTCCTGTCTGTTTGAGGCATAAAGAAGGCAAATAATTGCTTCCCTGCATGTTCTAAGGAGCTCTAAAACATCTCTTAAAATAACAAGAATAGAAAAAGAGATTGTACAAATATGGATTGCGGAGGGTGCATTTGAAAAAAACAAAGTTATCTTTTAAAAAGCTATTGACAAAAATCCAGCCAACTATCAGCTCTTTCTCCATTCTAAGTTTGCTGTTTCTAGAGGAACAAAACAGATTAGCACATCAATTAGTTCCTTACTACATTACATTCAACATATAAAGAACAGAAGTAATATCTTGTTGAGGCCTAGAATACAAATAAATTAAGCAGAGAAAATTAGAAGCCAGCAAAACAATTATGTCCCAGCAATATCAATACTTGCATTCATTCAAGTCTCCTAGATCATCCATGTTTATTTTAAAAAGCAGCATATTAAGAACTATGCTTAAGCATCCAAGAGACAGCCAAAATAGCCTGTTGTTAATAAACTGTAGTTTTTACATAAGTATACACACCCACAAAAAAGGAACATTCCTTTTTTACAAATGTTTGTGAAATCTGAGGGCTGAATTGGGAACATAGTGGTTTTCTGTCAATCCTGAGGCTTTCCAGAAAGTTTTACATACTTGTTTTAGAAGGGCTTTTGGTGAGTTACTGCTATCTTGCTGGTGTTGACTGATATTTATTTTTTGATTTTCTTTTATCTGTGATGCATACAGGGACATTCATTATTATTTAATTGGGTTCTGATACTGTTAGTTGTCCTTACCATAGACATTTAAATTTTATGGTATTGATTTATTATTTATCTATTTGCATTACACTATGGATATTGTTGCAAGTTGCCTTACATATGAATGGAGTTGGCAGCATATAAATTCATACACACAGACACAGTACAACCATTTAGAACTTTCCTAAAGAGATTTGTGAAGCAAATTTTCACTGACTTGAAAAGCCACTGGATTTCAGAAATTATACTACAGTGGTGCCTTATAAGACGAGATTAATCCGTTCCGGAAGAACGCTCTTAGCGCGAAATGCTCGTCCAGCGGA
>JANHZU010006545.1:43019-57362 GCA_032468055.1 Acrochordus granulatus | reverse complement strand
TTGTTTCAGATGTTAGGGACAATCATTTCTACATCAAATTCCATTGAAAATTATTTTTGGTGAATATTTTTGGGGGCGTGGAACAGATCGTTGAACTTTACATTGTTTCCAATGGGAAACCTCATTTTGCCTTGAGAGCATTTCGCGCTAAGAGCATTCTTCCGGAACGGATTAGTCTTGTCTTGTGAGGCTCCACTGTATTTTATGGGGCAATATTTCCTGTACTGCTTTTTAAGACAGATTTAGAACTGATTTGCATTTTAAATTAATTGTACATATTAAAATATATCAATATAGTTATTTTTAAAAGTGTTTATACATTTTTATTTCATTAGTACTGATTTTTAAAATGAGTTTTACAGTAAGCTTTTGTTGAATTCAGGATTCATAATTCTTCAGCTGCATTTAGAATAGTTCCAAATGGATCTCCTATTACTCAAGATTAGAGGAAAGAAGTTGGATTGATTTATTTATTTTATCATCTATCCCATTTCTAAGCCATCTAGCTCCAAAAATGACTTTGAGAAGCTTCACAAAATTAAAACATATAAAAATTACTCGTGCCCTAAAAAAAACAATGAAGAAAGCAATCTACCACATTACCCCCAGCCTAGAGGGCTCACCCATCATCCTAACCAAAGGCCTGAGTAAAAACCATGTTTTTAGAAATCTCTTGAAGGCAGACAGGATATGGGCTGACCAAGTTTCTAGGAAAGATGCTGTTTCAGAAAGTGGGAGCTGCAGTAGAGAAGGTCTGTTTCCTGGATCTTACTAGATTATTTTGCTTAGCTTGTTGGGGCTCGAAGCAAGAAATTTCTGGCTGATTGTTCAGGAGGGACAGACATGATGAGGCCAGATGATTTCTCAGATAGTCCTATGCCATGTAGAGTTTTATAGAGAATATTCAACAAAACTTAAGACTACTTGCAACAAACCTAAAAATGTATCAAAGACAAAAAGTATAGAAAATAATTAAAAATTATTGTGATACTTCTGATAAAATTCTACTGATAGGATCAAGAAGGATATCAAATGAACCTTGTAGAGATAAGGTTTTATACATGAGGACCATTGCTAAACTGTCTGGCCCCATTCAGGAACACTCTATCTCATCTCAAACATTTGATGCTGGAAAAGATATTTCCTCAAGCTGTTAAGTCATAATGTAATCCAAAAAGTCTTCGGATTTCAGCAGCATATAAATTTAATAAATAAATTATTTATAGAACTTAAATTTTCGGCAGATTCAGGGACTGATCTACCTATTAACCTTAACAAGTTTTACAATATATTGTTTCAAGTCAAGTAACTGTTATCTATTAAATATCTTGTAATAAATAATTTGTTATTCATATTATTATAGAGTTGATAAAAAGAAATTAAGGGGGAAAGAAGTCAGAATGTGACAGAATAAGACAAAGAGTGCTTCTTCAGCCAGAAGTAGCATTTTTTAGATCAGAAGAGAGAAGAGAATTATCCATGGAGACAGAGGATGTTCAGAACATTCTCTCTGGATGAGAAGGTTGGATATAACAGTTAAGGATTCAACTTTATACAAGCGGAATTTTACTAGCAAAGAGAGATCCATCTAAAAGTCTTTTCCCCTTTGTTCATGCTGTATAGCTATTATTTCCCTCTTTATTATTACGGCATTGTCTAATGCCATACTACCCTAAGGGGTAAACAGAAAACTTGATGTCACAGTTGCACACTGAGAGAGATGCTCCCTAGAAGATAAAACCGAGTTTTAATTTCCAATACAGCCACTGTACCAATGATGCATGGAGTCACTGTAAATCCCATTTATACATGGTTAAGAAACCAAGTTGGAGCTTCACACTCTACAGATACCTTAGACTCTGGGTTTCTCCCTCCATACCAATTTATTTTTCAGTGGTAATAAATGGTCTAGAACATTAATGATAATAGCAGCAGGGCATTTAGTACTTATGCAGAATTCAGCTTATTCTTTTCTCTCCCCCTTCCCATGCAGTTTCAAATAGACATGACTGCTAGATATCATTTACCTCGGATGCATTCCCGTTCCCCGTGATGCTCTACTTTCTGCCACTTTTTCTTCTTTATGGGCTAGAATGTTTATGGGCTTTTTCTTCTTTATGAGCTAGAAAGTCACCTACACTGTTAGGCTGGACCACCTTTTAAGATACTAATACAGGATGGCGACAAAAGCAGCAGCTCTGGGTGCATCTATCTTAAAGTGGCCAGGGACATTTGATCCTATAATACCAATGTAGATCACCCAGATAATATTTCTATATTTATAACAGTATGAATTTAAATTTTAAAAAGGTGTATTTTAGATTAGGAGTTAGCAGCCCATCTTCAGAAATATCCCTTAGCACCCCAAGATCACCATACCAAAATAACACCCCCATCAAAGGGGGAAATAGCTACATTTTGTCAGTGCTGTTTTGTTTCATTTTATTGTATTTTGTAGAAGAAGGAAAATAATAAGATCTGGGGAGAAACAGCTTCCATTTCTACTCTTATATATCCCTCCCTCCACAAAATTGTAAAAAATGCCCAGCATTGTGCCATTACAATTTTGCCATTTCCTGGTCTTCAGGAAGATATGGAGTATAAATTACAATTGCAAAGTCATCAAATTGGCATATATGTACTGTATTTGAAGTTATACATGTTTTTAATGTATGAATTTTTTTGTAGACTGCATTTTTCAGGATAAATCTGCTGGACAAACTAGACATAAAGTCAATGTTTGGAGAGCAATTAACATGAATGATTGGATGTAAAGAGTTGCTACAGGAATACCCAATAGAATGAGAAGGAAGGAGAGTTACCGTATATCATTTTTCATTTGCCAAATAATCCCTTTAAATGCCATCCATCCCATTTCAAATGCAACAGGACTGGATATCTTCAACCAAATGTAGAATTTGGGTCCAGAGCAGATTATGTGGATGAAATTATGTGATACTGTCCCTCATACCAATGTATTGTTGCCGTTTTAAAGACATGTGTGTAAACTACATTCATATGTTGAAATCACAACCATGGGCATCCAGTAGAAGCAACTATGATAAACATCAGGACATTATGATGAAATGATAGACATGATTCTCAATATGGCACATCAAACATAGTGATTTTTAAAATCTACATTAACCTTAACTTTATCATACCATTTTTCTCCCCGTTCCCTACAGCCTCTAAATACAGTTTTCATGCTCCTACAGTTTTTGTGCTCCAGTATATTAAAAGTAAAAGCATTCCTAAAGGTAAGATAGTAGCTGCATGGTCATGGCCATGCTGTTGACTTTTTGGCAACAGAATGGACATGGTTTGCTGTTGTCTGTTTTTGGAATGTTTCTTTCAGTTTCCCAGTTGAGCCTACAGAACTGATTTCCTTATGGTCACCCACTCACATATTAAGCAGGTTGTTTCAAAATCAGGTTCTGCCACTGAGATGCTTAGGAATATATGAAAATTAATTTGTGTCTTTGGCTAATAGAACATAAAACCAATTGCATAGAAAGAAGCCACATTGGTGCTTTAATATCTGACCCAAAGTGACTATTCTGAGATCAACCCAAATTTAAGAATATGGATCATTGCAAAACAGGTACAAAAGAGCCAACAGAGGCCACTATTTGCAACTGATTTTTAAGGAGTAGAATTAAACACCTCTTTCACAAGCCAGCATTGATTTCAAGGGATCAGCTGTTTGAGCTGATTTCAAGTACAGTGGAACCTCAAGACGAGATTAATCCATTCCGGAAGAACGCTCTTAGTGTGAAATACTCTTAAAGTGAATGAGGTTTCCCATAGGAAACAATGGAAAGTCGGACGATCCATTCCATGCCCCCAAAAATATTCACCAAAAAATCATTTTCAATGGAATTTGATGTATTTATATAACGGAATTTGATGTAGAAATGATTGTCCCTAACATCTGAAACAAGTAACAAACATATTAACACATGATATAAAGCAGAAATAGAACAAACGAACCAGTACTTATGGATCTGCTTCGAGGTTGCTGCTAGGCCAGCTGCTGTCCAGCGCCCCTTGCTAGCTCAGAGGATCCGCTGCTGCCGCTGCTGAGGCAAAACTGCCTTGTCCCTTAGCAACGCCTCTCCGGGTGTCTTTCGTGGGTGGCTTGGAAATGTTTCTTGCCTCCGTACTATGAGGGGAGAAGCAACAAAGGGGAATTTCTACTTTATTTTGGGCAAGGACAAGGTCAATTTCTGCTTTATTTTGTGTGTGCACGCGCTTGCCACCTGTATGGCAATGGAATAAGCCACGCAGCATTTCCTGAACGGGAAATACAGAATGTGCTGACTGATGACGTGTAACTTATCACACAAAGTTTGCTTGTCTTGTGACTCGCGGCTTTGTCTAGTGGAATAAATTTTATTAATTTTTTTCCTCATCTTGTGAGTTTCTCGTCTTGTGAGTTACTCGTCTTATAAGGTACCACTGTAGGTGTTTCTGAAACGAATACTAGCGAATAAATATGCAAAAATTCAAGATCTGGAAAAAAATCATTTTCTTTAATACATCATTGCAATTTTTTAAAAGATATCTTCAGATCAAAGATCAGCCCATAAATTTATAAACAATTAAACTGGTCAGCGTGTTTTACAGAATATGTATATTGGAATTCCACATAGAATATTCAATATTCTAGGAAATACATTTATTTTAAGACTATTAACTTTACCCCAAAAGGTAAGATTTAAAGACTGCCACCTATTGAGACCCAAAGAGATCTTCTTATACATTTTATTGATTTTTTTTATACATTGTTATACATTTTATTCATGTTTTTTTTTCCATGTGGAAAAAAAAGTTACACTTGGATCTAGAAGTCTTAAATGTTGCTTCTGGAATGTGGTTTACATTTAGCATATAGAAATGTGCCCAGTGAGTAGCGGAAGATAACTTAATTTGAGTTTTAAATTTTTGTAACATTTCATATCTAAAATTTTCCTTGAATGACTTTATTTTAAAAAAATAGTATATTTTAGTTAATCTTCTAAATAGCCAGCTGAGTATTTCTGGAACTCACCTCATCACTCTGAACACTGCTGGCCTTATTCCTTAAGTGATATCATCCATGAAGCATATAGTAGGTCTGTCCCCCCTCCACAATTGGAATGTAATGACTGATGTTGACCCAGAAGATTGGACTCCAGAGCACTAATGTCATCAGGTCAAGAAAATGTCTGGCTTTCCCAGATAGAGAAATTGATCATGACACTGTTTCAAAGTTTGTATTTTTTTTCTTTTGACATGTTGTTTTAATTTGGATTTTTTTCCCTCCTCAGATCCTTGTTTATCATGTTAGATAGTCTTAACAGTTTAGATGGCTCCACTTGGTCAGTTGGACAGGCCTGGTTAAATCAAGTCCTCCAACGGCATGACATAGCAAGAGTCCTGGAACCTTTGCTTTTGCTCCTTCTCCATCCAAAAACTCAACGCATTTCTGTTCAAAGGGTACAGGCTGAATGCTACTGGAATAAATCTCCCTGTTACTTGGAAGATGAAAATGAAAAACATATTATGCAGAAATTTAATAGTAGTGGTTGTAAGTATTGTCTAATTAAGCACTGATTTCTCATGATATTCCCACTTGGAATTATACTGATATATTCACCTTTGGTATTATATTGAGATAACATAAAATCACATTTTATATTTTATGTGTAATAATATTTTGTATAATGTAATATAAAGTTTTTACTTTTACATTGTATTAATTTTGTTTTATTGTTTTACGCATTGAGTGTTATATAATTATATTTTTGATTATCGGGAGTTATAAAATACCACAGAATGGCCTGTCAGATGTGTGCACATACAAGTATGACAGTTTATAAATAATACCTATAATAATGTAACATTCTCCCATATATTAAAGTTTGGGCCAATGGCTGAGTTTTTTGTGGATTTCCCCTTTTTATGTTAGATATTATCTCATATTTAAATGACTTTGATCCAAAGTTCTGCAGATCTTTCCTGTATCAATATACTCCATATATCCATAACAAAGATTTTTCTTTCATTTCAGGATTGAACATTAATATTGTCCCTATTGTAATTCTTGAATTTGGCATCAGATATTTGGCTTTGGCTCAAAATATCCAAGATTACCTAAAGTGTAATTTAAACAGATTCTTGCTGGAGTCATATTTCATATTAACTTTTTAGTTTATATCAGAATGAGCAGGTTAAAGATGTCTTCCAGAAAAGGACATTGTATGATTGATGCTAATAACTTCCAAATGAGTATCCAAATAAGAAAAAGCTCATAACTATTTGTTTTCCTTTTTTAAGCATATATCACAGTACCATCAAATCAAGAACAAGGGATGTCAACTAAAGAGAACAATGAAAAGCAACTGGGTTTGGAGGAAATGGAGAATTTTAGTCTTACAGTCAACCCTTTAAGTGACAGGATCTCTCTCCTGAGTACCAGCAGTGAAACTATTCCTCTGGCTTCATCTGATTTTGACCTTCCAGATAATCAGATAGAAATAATGCAGAGTTCAGATTCTGGCTGCTCCCAGTCATCTGTTGGGGATAACATCAGCTATGAAGTAGAAGCTGAAAATCTGATTGTGCCAGATAATTCTCAACATTTGAAAGGAGGTTCACTAGATGAAATAATACAACAAGTAGTCCTTGACTTGATCTGCAAGGTAGTCATTGAACTTGCAGAAGATGCACAATCAGACAAAGGTACATACCCAGAAGATACTTCAACTAAATTAAATACTTTAGATCCCGTTGAAGAGGTATCCAAATTTGAAGAACCAAGCATTCAGGACAGTCAGAGTAGTATGCTTAGCAATGACAGTACTCAACTATTATCTGTATCATCTGAGATTGGACATGAAGCTATTTCTAATGAGATCTCCAGAAACAGTTTATCACCATGCATCTCAGTAAGCCAGCAGTCTCTCAATGACCAACCTTTCATCCTTGCAGAAGAAAAGTCAAGGCAGAGAAGTCATAGTAGCATCCAATTCAATTTCAAAGGGAAATTGCCTGAAAAAATGTCAGAAAAGGAAACCATTGTAAAAGAATCTGGTAAACACCCAGGAGCAAAGCCCAAAGTTAAAATAGCTAAAAGGAAAGATGATGAGAAGAAGAAAGTGCAAGCTGAGAAGCTTAAACAAAGCAGTGTTTTCTTCAGTGATGGCCTTGACTTGGAAAATTGGTACAGTTGTGGAGAGGGTGAAATCTCAGAAATTGAGAGTGATGCAGGGTCACCAGGGGCACGAAAACCTCCCCATTTTAATATACATCCTTTATATCAACATGTCTTACTGTACCTTCAAGTATATGATTCCTCAAGGACTCTGTATGCTTTCTCTGCCATTAAAGCTATCTTGAAAACCAATTCTTCTGCTTTTGTAAATGCCATTTCTACCACCAGTGTCAATAATGCCTACACACCCCAGCTCTCCTTACTTCAGAATCTTCTGGCCAGGCATCGCATATCTGTTATGGGTAAAGACTTTTATAGCCATATCCCAATAGACTCAAACCATAGTTTTCGAAGTTCCATGTATATTGAGATCCTCATTTCTTTGTGCTTATATTATATGCGGAGCCATTATCCAACTCATGTGAAAGTCTCTTCACAGGACCTGATAGGAAATCGTAACATGCAAATGATAAGTATCGAAATCTTGTCCCTTCTTTTTGCAGAACTGGCAAAGGTGGTGGAGAGCTCCACAAAAGGGTTTCCTAGTTTCATTTCAGACATGCTGTCCAAATGCAAGGTCCAGAAGGTGATTCTGCATTGTTTGCTGTCCTCTATCTTCAGTGTCCAGAAGTGGCACAGTGAGAAGATTGCAGGAAAAAATATAGGGACTGTTGAAGAAGGTTTCTCTGAAGACAGTCTTATCAACTTTTCTGAGGATGAATTGGATAATGGAAGCACTCTCCAGTCACAGCTCTTAAAAGTCCTCCAGCGGCTCATTGTTCTGGAGCATAGAGTGATGACTGTGCCTGAGGAGAATGAGACAGGTTTTGATTTTGTGGTAACTGACTTGGAGCACATCAATCCTCAACAGCCAATGGCCTCCCTTCAGTATTTACACTCCCAACCAATAACTTACCAAGGGATGTTTCTCTGTGCTGTGATAAGAGCATTACACCAGCATTGTGCCTGTAAAATGCATCCCCAGTGGATAGGATTAATCACTGCTTCTCTACCATACATGGGAAAAGTGCTCCAAAGAGTGGTGGTTTCAGTGACCCTACAACTCTGCAGGAACCTTGATAATCTGATTCATCAATACAGATATGAAATGGGCTTGTCTGACAGTAGGCATGTATTTTGCTTTGTTTTATTTCTCTTGACATTTTTTTCATTCCCTTAAAAAGGGAATTTTGTAATTTGTTTCAAAATTGCAACAAATTCATTGTTGTTTTTAGGCCCCTTTGGATGGCATCAGTTACTCCACCAGATATGATGCTTACTCTTTTGGAAGGCATCACAACAGTTATTCACTATTGCTTACTTGATCCATCCACACAATACCATCAGGTAAACATCTTTAAATTTTTCATTTTTTTCCGTCAGGGTGCCCTTATTTATCCTCTGTTCTCTCTGATAGCTTGTTTCAGCCTATGCATTGTGAGTCTGTCCAGAGAGCATTATTTGGCATATTCTATATTCTTGATGTATGTTCAGTTTATTGTGTCCAAACAGTTTATTACTATTTTGCAAAATCTTGGATTCATACCTAAAATCACAAGAGCAATTTTCAATTACATGTGGTGTATCAGTAATATAAGATTATATATGTATTTGATTTATATACTGCCAAACTCAAAATGACTCTCGGCTTACAATAAAAACAATAAAAGCAATTAAAAACCTTTAAAGTGTATTATGAATACAGCTTGATATTAAGGCACTATTTTATGAATTACAGAATTTAAGACATTTGGTTTTGGAATTGCTGAACCCAGTTTCAAACTTTCATTGAAACTGAACCCAGAATTTCAGTAAATTATAAACGGATAAAACATGCTTTCTCTTGATACAATCTGTTTTGATTTGGAGGAAATATGCCATTTTCTAATTGCATTAAAACTTTATAAAAATTGTTTCTAACATCTACATCTCTGTACAGATCTTAAAATATATTGAAACAGAATGAAAAAACCCAAGTGGGAAAAGAGAAGTGTGTGAAAGGGGGAGAGGTCACCCATTCCTGTAAATTAATGTCCCTCATGATAACTACGTGTTAATTTTTCTTGTTATTAGCTTCTGGTTAATGTAGATCAGAAGCACATGTTTGAAGCACGCAGTGGGATCTTGTCTATCCTTCACATTATCATGTCATCTGTTACACTTTTGTGGAGCATCTTGTACCAGGCAGACTCTTCAGAGAAAACAGCTGCTGCAGCAGCTGCATCTGTAACCACTATTAATCTTGGATCAACAAAGGTTAGAACACATTGGAGTTATGTATACAAATGATTTTGTCTAATTGTAATTAATTGTACTACAATACTTGAAATCAGTATGTACAAATTTATATAGTGGTTATATTTGCACAACACAGTCATAGTAAACATTAATAAATACAACTAATAAACCATAACATCCATAGTTTTATACTGCGAATATAAAAAACATAGCCTAGAAGCTATAAGCAGTGATCCAGTATCTTTTATGTGACCTTCAAAACTTCACTGGAGAGGATCAAAATTTGGGCTCCCCCCAGTGTGGGTTCTTTAAATTTTACTGATATGTAAAGCACTAAATTTATTCTGTACAGTTCTAAGTATTGCCTAGAATAGGATCTAGTCCACTCATAGAGTATGGCCCTAGACATGCCATTCTGGAAATTGCACAACCCTGTTTGGAGAAAAAATAGTGACTTGTACAGTGGAAGTCTGGACATGTTTTATATTTGGCTTATCTGATTTGACAAAACATTTCTCCATCAGTGTACAGATTTAAGATATAGATTTCTGCAGACCACCACAAAGACATTATTTGTGGTGACTTATCAGAATTATAATTTCTATTTAATGCATACTCAGGATTGAATTTGTTCTTTATCTGGATTTAAGAATTGGTGTTTTGTAAAAATATATATAAACCAAACAGTTTAAAGATACTTTCTATATTTTAAGTATATTTGTAACATTGCATGTCTCTTCATAACTTGTTTTTAGTAGTATATGTAATCCTTGAATAAGAGAGCAAGTATAATATAGTAATTAAAGCATCAGACTGGAGATAGGGAGTTCTAGTCCCAGCTTAAGTACAGATCCAACTTGGTGGCTTTGGACCAGGACTCTCTCCCAGTCATAGAAAGAAGCCAAGAGCAAACCACTTATGAAAATCCTTGCCAGGAAAATGGCAGGGGCTTCTCCAGGCAGTTGTCAGGAGTCAGTCAAAAACCTGTCTTGAAGGCACACTCATATTTGTTTTAATCCTTGAATAATCAGTGTCAGAATGTTGACAGGATCACAACATTTAATCATTCTTCCAGAAAGCAGACTAATATCTGTAAAATTGTACAGTATAATATAGTTTATGTATGTAGAAGGGAAGAAATATGCTCAGATTTTTTTTTCATTTCTAAAGCAGTTGTAACACGAATATTTTTACTTATGATAACCTATATAGTAGACCAAAAAATCTAAGTTCTATAGAGAGACTTTATATTTCAAGTGTTATAAAAACTATAGAGTTATAAAAGCTGTTTGCAAAAATGCCATTGAGACATTTCACCAAACTATACATTTGTATTAACCATAGTTTTCCAATATAAATATAATTTAAGCATTGATACATCTGTCAAACCATGGTTTTGACCCTCTTGTACACTTCTACTTTCACTTTTTGGTAATGCTTTTTCTATTTTATAAGAGCAAATAGAGATAGCCATTATTTATTTAGTCAGGTGTTATATCAGATTATAATGCAAAACATATTGCCAACTATCTCTGCTTTCTGATCCTGATTGATTTAATTGCAGAACATGATGGTTCATTGAGACTTCATGTTACAACATGGTTAAATTTTCTTAAGTATGTTTTCAGGAGGCATTTGGATTGTGCTAGGAAATGAATGAGATTTGCATAGTAATAAAGAATTCAAGACATTCTCAGAATTAGTGCACAGAAATAGCATGTCCTAAAATACTTTCTCTTCCATGTTCCAAAAAGGAAATGGCCCAAATTATATTTCTCAGTATTTTTCTTCAACATATAATTGTATTTTGCTATGGATGAGTTGTTAGAATCATGCTTTGTTTTGTTTGCTTGTTTAAACTTAGTATATTTTTTGTATTACAGAATTTGAGACAGCAGATTCTTGAATTGCTTGGTCCAATTTCAATGAACCATGGTGTTCACTTTATGGCAGCTATTGCATTTGTGTGGAATGAAAGGAAACAACACAAACAAACTTCAAGAACTAAGGTATGTTAGCTGACACACTTGTCTGAAATTAGTTCACCTTAAGAGATGCTGGTTTTACTTAGTGTGCTTAATTAGCTTATTAATTTGCAGACTGAGATCCTTTGCCAATCTGAACTAAACAGATATATGGCACCTCTTGGTAGTTGTGTGAAACTATGAATCTGATGAGGTTCCTGAATTGGGGTTAGGGTTGCAGTTATTGAATACATTCAAGTGCTTTCTCATCATTGGACCCAATCACCCAATCTGGACAGTGAGAGTGATGAGCACTTTTATTATACTAGTATTTGTTTCCATTATTTTGCGACACTGAAAGAAGGAAATCCTTTCCTCTTCTTAAGACCTGAGAAATTTCAGGATATTTTAAGTTAGTCAATGGGAGCCAATTTGGGGAAGCCTTACCAGATACAAGAGATAAAGACACAAACTGGCGCTAGAAATACAGAATAAAGGGAATTTTGTTACAGAATGCTGTAGAACTGAGTGAAATAACGCTAATGGGAAACATAAACCTGGCTGCTTGTTTAGAGAAAAAATAGTTGCAAAAAATGTAGACAGAGCCAGGAACTCTTAAGTTTAAAAAAGACAAAAAAAATGCAGAATTATTTTGATGGAATAAAACATGTATTTTGGGAGTGGGTGAAAAGGGTTGAACAGGTAATCTCTAGTAGAATGAATCAAATTAAAAATAAAAGTGATGAATGATTTGAGATTAAAATTAGAAGGATGGATATATTTTAGAGATTTCTGTTTGAATAACAGTGATATGTTTAAGAATGGAAAAAAAATGAATGCTACAAATGGTATTGTTGATAAAAAGGAAATTATGCTGCAAAAATGTTGGAAATAGTAAGGCTGCAGAAGTTGATGATGTTATTGAATGGATATGGATGTACTTTTCTCATGGAACGAATGCGTAAAATGTGCATGAAGAATGCATCTCTGAAGATTGAAAGAATGCCCTTGTTGTTTCCCTGCACGACAGGAAAAGGAAAGAAGAGTTGCAAAAGCTGCAGATTTATTTGATTGATAATTGTGCCTAGGAAGATATTCAGCAAAATTCTTACTGTATTTGGGAAGTACAGTGCTAGTTTCTGTTGGCGAGTGAATGTGAAGAATTAAGTTAGTAAAAATATATGCATATAAGAAAGAAAGCATATTGTTGAGTTAGAGAAAGTATTACAAGTGAAAAGAGTACAATTATGAAATGTTCTGAGTTAATGGAATTGAAGTTGGTTGCTAAATGCTTTAAGAGTGTTACATAATGGAAGCAGTGCATTTGTGAGAATGAATGAAATATCAGCATAGAGTGCAACATTGATCAGACAGTAAGAAAAATATATATGAAATAACCTTAACTGTTTAATAATTTTATAGAAAATATAAAAAGAGTGCTTGTGGTGTCACTAGAAGGATGGAAGGTGGGTGTCCTTTTACATTCAGATTCTGATTCTATAATGGCCATGCATGGTTAGTCACACAAAGAATTTGACTTCGGTACAACAGCTCTCAGTGTACATGCAAAACAACAAAATAATAATATAAAGAAATAAATAAAATTATGTATTCAACAGTAAGTGTCCATCCAAAGTATGCAGCCAGTAGAAAAGGAAAAGAGTAAAGTATAGAATTAAAATCACAGTCTATTGATAAGTATGTATACAGCTGATAGATTGTTGTAGGCTGAGAATTCTGTAAATGTTATGAAGCATAACATAACGGATGGATCTGAAAAGTGATATAGCATAGACCAGTGGGTTTGATAGGGAGGATGGAGCGAATGATTACAAGTTTTACATAATAATGATGTTTGTATGCTTGAATGTTTGTATCTTGATAGAAAGCTTACTATTTATATGCTTGAATGTTTGTATCTTGATAGAAAGCTTACTATTTGTGGGAAAATTGGAGAAAATTTAAAATACTCAAGATAGTAATAAAAGGAATAGTCTGTTGTGAGTAATGAATGTTTGTGTAAAGAAAGAAAAAATATCTGTATAAACCCCTGACCACTTTGCTATACAGAAATGAGAATTGGATATGTCAGGAGAATCATAAAAGTGACACAGTGCAAATGGGATAAAATAGAGCTTTGATTCACCAAATCTCTATACAGCAGACTTCAGATTTCTTTCAGGCTTCACTACCAAAATAAAGAACAGATGTTTCCTAAATCTGTTCGATGTAATTGATGTCATTGGTGTAATAACAAAATTGACATATCATTTGCATATAATTCAGTTTTTAACCTCAAGTATAAACAAACAAAAGCTTATAAATGGATTGGCACTGAAGGAATGTGGTTTGAATGTTAAAGAGAGGGGTCACTAGGAAGGAAATACGTTGAGGTGGTTTGGCCAGATAATGAGAACTAATGAAGATTGAACAGCAAAACAAATATAAGCCAGAATGACTGGATTCTGAGGAAAGCAAAGGCTTGATGGAGTTGATGAGATCTGAAGATCTGAAGAAAAAAAGAAACAAAACTTTAAAGAACAAAAACCAGTATATAAAGTACTACAGTGGAACCTCGCAAGACGAGCAAACATTTTAAATAAAATTTATTCCACTTGACAAGTGGCAGACTCTAAAGACGAGCAAGCTTCACGCAACATCTTACGCGTCATCAGTCAACACGCTCTGTATTTCCTGTTCAGGCAGCAACCGCACGAGGGTTCTGCCAACGCTGCCATGTGCAGTTTACACCATTACTGTCTATGTGTTGTACTGTGAGACGTTGCCGAGGGAAAAGGGAAAAGGTCCTTTTGCCTCGAGCAGTAGCAGATCCTCCGAGCCAGCAGGGGGCACCAGAAGCAGCCAGCCTAGCAGCAGCTGAGGCCAGAAGCTGCCTCGAAGCAGATCCATAAGTGCTGGTTAGTTTGTTCTATTTCTGCTTTA
>JANHZU010006545.1:6492-26295 GCA_032468055.1 Acrochordus granulatus | reverse complement strand
GGGCCCTGAATTATAAAATAATGAACAAAAATTAATATATTGAAATGAACTTACTACAGTTGTGATCTTTGATAAAATTATAAAAAGCAAGGAATAAGCCACCAATGGGACATGTTTCTTTTTCCTTCTGGTTTAAACAGAATTCTGCAAACTGATTCACAGCCATACTCAATGTCTGAGCTTAGCAGTTTTGTCAGTTTGTACTTGCTTGTTTGCACTAGTTGTACAGCTGACATAAACACATATCCCAAATACAGTTTATGGCCTTATTTTGCATTAAAGAACGTGATGTAGTTCCTCCCACCTCCTATCATTGAGCAATTTTGTTTTCATTCATTTTTCTTGGCTCCTAATATGTGGAGTTTTATTTAGCAACAAAGAGGCCAAAACTGACTTGCTGCTGCTTTTACCAACTCATTGTTTGAAACAAATTTGTAGACAGTTTCACTTTTGGTTTGCCCTAATGATTTTTAAATAGATAGTGGACAGAGATGTCTGTGAAGACTCTCACTGTCCAGGGTAATTGCATCGCAACAAAGTTTAAAAACCAGTCCAGATGCCTGTTTTTTAAAGTGGACAGAGATGCTTATCTTAAACTATTTCATTGAGCCAGCATTTCTTTATTCATCTGTTCCTTTCTCATTTTACTTATAAATTTATCAGCCTGGTCAATGGTAAAAATTTCTTCATTTTATGGAGTGTCTCTTGTATATTCAACTGCAAGTGATACATCAAAATTGGTAATTTCATTTATCAGTAGTATTAAAACTAATTTACCAAAAAAAAGTTCAAATACAACATTGAGTTTTGTAAGGAAAATATTGTTATGCTTTAAGATTTATTTACTTAAGTGATCAGGATTGATTTGTAAAACATGCCTGTAGCTTGTATATTTATTTCATTTGGTTGTAGAACTTCAGGTCCATCTGTTGCTGGGTTAGAAACAACATATACAGGAGGCAATGGATTTTCTACATCATACAATAGTCAGAGATGGTTGAATCTTTATTTGTCAGCTTGTAAATTTCTGGATTTGGCCCTTGCTTTGCCTTCTGAGAATCTTCCTCAGTTTCAAATGTAAGTACAAATCAGAAATGCTATAAATATATTTAGTGGGAAGGAAACTACTGAAAGAGACGTTATAGTGGAACCTCAGATTGCGAGCCCCTCAGTTCATGAGGTTTTCGCAAGACGAGCAAACATTTTTTCAATTTTTATAAAATTGAATTTGGTTAATGAGCAAAAACTTGCAAGATGAGTGCCGCGTGATGAGCTTGCATGGGAAATCTCACAACAGAGCCGATGGTTCTTCTGTCTCGCTGCGTAAAAAGTGTAACTTAAGTAAAAGTAATTCAAGAAAAAGAACTCCCAAGATTTCGATTCCAGATTCTTCTTCCAGGCAATCATTCTCCACTCTTCTCCCTCTCTTCTCCCTCACACCAGCCAGGACTCTTTTCAAAGTATAGGAAGATCCTCTGTCTTCCCTGTCACTCACACACACACACACACACACAGCCCTCCTCACAAAGCACCATCCAGCCTGTCCCCCTCCTGCCCTTCTCTTCTCCCCTCTCATAGCATGGAGGCAGGTTATAAGAAACATTTCTAAACCACCCAGGAAAGACATTGCTGAGGGAAAAGGCCATTTTGCCCTCGAGCAGTGACAGCAGTGGATCCTCCCGATCCAACAGGGTCACCCAGATGGCGCCTCAGAGCAGATCTGCCTCGAAGCAGATCCATAAGTACTGGTTAATTTGTTCTATTTCTACTTTATATTGTGTATTAATCATTGTTACTTGTTTCAGATATTAGGGACAATCATTTCTACATAAAATTCCATTGAAAATTATTGTTTGTGAATATTTTTGGGGATGTGGAACGGATCCTTTGACTTTACATTGTTTCCTATGGGAAACCTCGCTTCAATTTAAGAGCAATTTGGACTAAGAGCATTCTTCTGGAAGAAATTATGCTCACAATCCAAGGTTCCACTGTATTTTTATAGAGTCATGGACATGAAGCTATCTTCTTCCTTCTTAGGATGTCACTTTCTGCTCCATAGCAGCAACAGCATACAACCTGGAGAAAAGCTCTTCAGGAGAAACATGCTTCATTCTGCTGTTGGCAGAAGTAAATTAGCATAAGAGTTAGTTAAAGAGAGGGCTGAACTATTTATTGAATCTTACAGGAGTCTAATGGCTTTGCAGTTATAATGGGCCAGATTAACTTCACTGTTGGGTGTTGATGGAAATTACCAAAGAACTAGCTGACCCTTATATATATACTTTTATATAATATTTTTGAGGAATACTGCAGAAATGCTAGATGCCTGGAATGCTAATGCCCTTATCTTTAAAGAGGAAAAAATGCAGATTGAAGAGCTATCAGTAGTCCACCTAACACTGATATCTGGGAAAATTCTGGAGATTATGAAGAGATGGTTTTAAATTAAAGATCAATTTATTATTCAATGTAATATCAAATTACAAATCTTGCCTCACTCAGTTTCTTATTACATAACTTCCTTAGTAAATTTTAAGAATGCTGTAAATTTCAGCAGAAACTTTTACCAATATTTTATGAATTCTGATTCGAAAATTGTTGGATGAATGGCATAAAAATTAAATAGAGTCATAGCAAGCTTAAAAGTTACACTCAAGACATCATAAGCAAGCACACTGGGTATCATTTTGATAGTTAATATTTTTACTACTGATTTAGGTGAAGAAGTTGAAGAACTCTGTATCAATTTTCATGAGACAAAATTGGATGGCAGGAACAACATTCCAAATACCAATAGAAGAGAATATTTATAGCTGATTAATGAATTGTGAAGAGAGTATCTATAGCTCACTGTGAAGTCCATGGTGCTCTCTGAACGTGATCATTTGCTTACAGGCATTTCAAGAACCATCTACAAGCTCAGAAAGCACCAAGAATTCCATACTCAACGTTTCAAATAATTTGAGGAATTAGAGAAATAAATTGCAAATAAGAGTAATTTAACAGAAAAATGCAAAATTCACTTTCATAATCTGAGAACAGTGCTTAACTACATTGACTCATATTCAGTTTATAATGGGACTGCCAAACAAATGCTATTTTAGGCTGTATGAACAGAAGCAGAATTTCTGAATCATGGGAAGGCAGATCACAACCCACTTCAAGTAGTGTATCCATTGAAACTGTTCTTGAAAGAGGATTCAGACAAACTGGTAGATAACAGAGAAGGGCAATGACAATAATCAAAACTAGCAAGTAAAAGTTGTTAGGTGCTAGTTAAGCATAATGGGTTTTTTTTCATGTTAATGTCCTGTGCATTAAGGTAAGCCTTAATCCAGTAGTAGAAATTAATACTTGTAGGAATGCAGGAGTTCTTTTCAAATCTTGCTTCCTGAATATGCCAAATAGTTCAGGGATGAATTTGTTCTTTCTCTTAATAGGTACCGATGGGCCTTTATTCCTGAAGCATCAGATGATTCCGGGTTGGAGGTACGAAGACAAGGCACACATCAGAGGGAATTCAAACCATATGTTGTGCGATTAGCAAAGCTGTTACGAAAAAGAGCAAAGGTACTCCATTTTTAAAAACAATATGTGTCCAGATACTAAACTGTGGGTAAATGATATCTACTATTCAGTTATCCTTTGGAAACTAGAATTTACACCCATGTGTACCAACAAAGCTGCTCTTCCTCCTTACAGGCTGAAAGGTAAACATTAATCTCATGAGGTATTGAAGAGGGCATATAAAGGGTAAGATAATTCAGAGCCAGGTGTGGTTTTTAAGCCTTGTAGTGTTAAAATCATTGCACTGCAGAATTTCATTTTTCCCCATCATTTTGTACTTCCTTAAAATAAGAGAAAGAACAACTTGAGTCATTCAGTGATTCCAATTGAAATGATTTGCTTTCTAACAAAGTAGATAAAAAAAGACTTTCATGAGAAAACGTATTTAAAGATGTTTCATTATCTTCTTCATTGCAAGTTGGTAACGTCAGTAAGTTCAGCTTTGGTGGTTGATGGAAACATGCAAATGCTAATTTTGGAAAAATGTACCAAGCATAGCTTGTTTTGCTGTTTACAGAAAAACCCAGAGGAGGATGGCTCAGGGAAAATACTGAACTGGGAACCCGGCCATTTGCTCTTGACCCTTTGCGCTGTCCGCAGCATTGAGCAGCTTCTGCCATTCTTCAATGTCCTGAGCCAAGTCTTCAACAGCAAAGTTACCAGCAGGAGCATTGGCCATACAGGGAGCCCCATGCTTTATCCAAATTCTTTTCCCAACAAAGACATCAAAATGGAGAACCAAAAGACATTCTCTAGCAAAGTTAGACAAAAAATTGAGGAAATGGTTGAGAAGGACTTTCTGGAAGGAGTCATTAAGACATGAAATATAAATGGAAGAATCTTTATCTTAGGTAATGTTAATTTCAAACAAAACCACTCCATCCTTCCAGAGTATATAATTTCCTTTTTCATACTTTGTATGTAATGTATACTTCAGGATGTATTTAATTTAAATACTTGTAAATAAGTTCTGGTTGTGGACTGAATCAAGTTGAAATATCACTGGCACATATTGATTATGGTGCCTAATATTTATGGTACATTTTGTTTTTGTCATCTTGAGGTCTGTCTTTAAGAAACCTTACAATACAAGTTGCACATTTTTCTAGTAGTATGTCTGTCTGTGCACCTGTGCTGCTGCAGAGGAATTAGTTTCTAAACCTGGAATGAGTGAGTAGTTTGAACAAGTGACTATTTCAATGAATGCATTACTTATCTTTAGGAAGATTTTATTTTTACTAAATTACCTTCACAAGTTCTGCTGAGTTCCATGTTCACAAGCAAGTGTGACATGGCAACAGTCTTCAAGTAGGCACCCAAAATAGTTGAGTGCTTCTACAGAATATCTTTTCTCTGGGAGATTTTTGGATGCTGCACTTCTCATAATTCACAGCAAATACATTTTTGATTCCTCTTATACATTGTAATGTTAAGTCTTCTCTTAATATGGTAATTTACTCCAGCAGGCATTCTTCCAGCTGGCTTAGATCAAAAGTCCTGTAATAACCAGTCAGTCCTCATTTTGCATAGGAATTACAGGACCTACAGTACAATTCTAGGATTATCATGATTGTAATACTATATTTTTTTCTGAAAAACATTTTGAAGTTTTGAAACTTTAGCAAGGACAGGAAGCAGAAAACTCCTCCTTTTTAAAAAAAAACCCGCTGAGTATGTTTCAGCTAGTACAAGTTTTATACAACAAAATTTCATGTTTCATATCCAAGCATCAGCCTTGGGTGGTTCTCCAAATTGGCCAGCTAAATGGTAGACAACCAAGCTGACTTCATGGGCAAGTTCATCTGCATTCTCCTAGAGAGAAAAATATAAGACTAAAGTAAATATACAAGAATCTCAGGTGAGGGAACATTTAGACATAATTCAGATTCTTCCAAAAGAATGTTTTGCTCACTTAGACCCAGAAACCACACATGCCATAGTCTATCAATAACTTTAATGTTCATTATTATTAAGGAGTTGGAGCCAATTTATATTTCTGCTGCAGTGAAGTAAGTCTAAATAATTGCATAATGCTGGAGGACCTCCCACAATAAATACATAGCAGATTTTAAAATCTGAAGGAAAGCATTTAATACCCTGTCCTCCATTCCATCTGCTGTTTACATTTATTTCAAGTTTGTATTTTTACAAAAAATGTACTTAAATGTTATGACTGGCTTGATTCAAATAGGTAGACACCCTTCAGAAAAGTAAACAGGAAGTATAAATTAGGACAGATGTTCTTTTAGAAATCTCCCTATTCTGCTTGATTTCATTTTTCTGAGAGGACTCAACCTGAAAGACAAATGAGTTCAAATTACTCTCTTCACTCCCAGTCCCTACTTTTTTCGATCAGAAAAGCCGGTAGAAACACAGCAGATCTTTCCTGTCCCAAACTACTTCAGAAAGCCAAGAGAAAAAGAGAGAGAAGCTCTTGAGCCAACAACAAAACCATCTTCATTTCTCTTTCCCCCATTAACCATAAGAAAGAGAGGGAGGGAGGATGACCAGTCATCAAGCGGGCTATGTACTGCTGCTTGCTTAACCATGAATCATATCAGTTCACTTAATTTGAAAATGATAGTGACAGAAATCCCTGCATGCTCTAGAAATTCTTCTCAATTTTACTGCAAAAAGACTAAACGAATCATGTCCATTCTGACCTGGGAGTCAGCTTCAGCATAGATTCTGACTATGTCTTCTGTTCCAGATGGACGAACAAATGCTCGAGCCAATTTGAACTTCTGAGTCAGTTGGTCAATGTTCTCTTGCAGTCCTGGGGGTGAAATTGCTCGTCTTTCAGCATCTGTTGTGCTGATGACTCGCCTATCAGCAACCTGCAAGTCAAAGTAAAAGCAAGCAACATGGCCTGACCTAAAATTCCAACTGGTCATACCAATTCTCCAAGGATGAGAAACTAGGAAAGAATTAAGATACAAATCTGGGAGCTTGCCATAATCTCTCAATGAAAGATTCTATGATGCTAACTCTATGCGGGAATAAGAAGTTTATTAAGATAGGTTTAGTCCTACAAGATTTTTCATAGAAAAGTGTTCCAAAGTAGTCATTATTCAGGTGCTCCCAGGTGATAATCCTAGAGTAGACACTATCTCTTTTTGTTCATCACATTGTCTTTTGGATTGCTGAGATGACCAAGCTATTCAAAGGACTTATTAGTTCAACTTCTCATCTCTTTTAGGAAAGGTACAATTGCATATACCTTTCAGGCAGAAATAAAAACAGAAAAAACACAACAAAAATTATCTACACTTCTAGAACAAACAGTGTGCCTGAAAAATACTTGGTTTGGAACACAGAATAGACCACATCCTAGAAGAGGTGCTGGCATACAGTTTCCTGCTCCTCTCCTCAGCACTATGTATCTCAGTAATCTACTCCAATCCTCCCAATGCCTTTACTCCCCTCCTCACCCCAGCTGCAGCAGACATCATTGATTTTTTTTCTGCTCTCCCCATCTCTGGACCACTTCTACCCAGAAAGAGAAAAATTCAATTTTTTTGCATGAACCAAAACACCTGAAACACGTCACACAGATGGTTGCAACCCATTTGGTCTGGTTCCCAACTAACCTTCACTTTGAGCTGTCGGTTTGGAAGATCTGTATACAGAGCATCCCACTGTGCAACTGTGAAGTTCTTCAAAGCTAGAATGGCTTCAATCATCAGCATGTCAGAGAGACCATCACCCACCGTCTAGTGCAAATAAAAAGAAAAGAAAAAAACAAATGGGAAAAATCCATCTCTTTAATATTTGGGTAATTGAAAATCTCACGTGCAGATACTTCGTAAAATATTACTGATTCTAAGTCTGGGCCCTACCGTCAGATTTCATTGTTCTCCACAATACCAATTAAAGGACCTTGCTTTGCAGATGAGTTTAGCAGGTATCAAAATGATACTATAGACATTAACTGCCTTTATCCTTTCCCCAGTTTGTTTTGTTTTAACTGATAAGTCTGCTTATCAGTTCACAAACTTAATCTGGAGCAAGCCAAGAGCTTCTGAGACTAAAATCCACACAAAAGCCTTTTAGATGCTGGCCTTTCATGGTCACCAAAATATAATCATCTTCCCATATAGTTTCTCCCATTTCTCCTACAAAATCTGCTGAATCTGAAACCAATTTCTGAAAATATAGTCATCCTTTTAGTTGATGGAAGAGAATAGAGTTTAAAAGTCATGGAACTGATCAGATCACACCAGTACAGAAAAATGGCGACAGAACTATTGCAGATAATTTCCAACTTTCTTACTGCTTAGGGAGAAAAAACCTACTGCCTATGGGAACTTACACTGGTCAAAAGATAGATCTTACAATTCTGCACCACCATGGCTTCTCTGAGCCATTTCTCTTACCCTTACAGAGTTCTACAATACAGCAAAAAAGCCTTGCAGATTCTCCCAGTAATCCTCAACTGAATAAGGATTGCTAAGAATTTTAGGAACTAAGTCTACATTTATGTAAGGCATCCCGACTAAGGATGGTCTTATTGGGATATTATAAAAACCAAGTCAGGTTTTGTTTTTGTTTTAAATGACATGTCTACATGCTGACTCATTTATTGATTTGAGATAGTACTTTTGACAATTTTTACTGATTTTAGAAGAAAAAGAAGCACAGACTCGGATGAAGCCTAGATTATTAATTTTCTACAAAATACATCCATTGTGCTCTTTTCAAGACAGAAAATATTTGGAATAGTTTCAACTTCTTTAGGCAGTAGTGTCAAACTACCTTTGCTGATCTAGAAAGCTAATCAGGATGTCTCCTGGGTGTATATTTGAGAACAAACATACATTTGAGAAGAGGACAATAGCAAATCACTTCTCTATTTTTGCCAAGGCAACTATGGATAGATAACAATATGCAATTAGGAGCCAAATTTGACTTCACTGCAATGATATACAAGCTTCTTTAGTCTGTACACCAACATTCCTACCTGATTTATCAGATCAATTGTGTTTACAAGCATCTTTGCAGCTTCTCTTTTTTGGATGTCTTTTTCTTCTTTAGCCTGGTATCTTATCTTATCTTCTGCAGCCTTACTAAACAATACCTTAAAAGAAAAACAGTCGAATATCAGCAGAGGAAGGAATAGAACAGAATTGTAATCGGCAACCTCTCACTCCCTGTACTCATAAAGAACTGCTTCGTCAGTAGACAAAAAGTTTCAATTTAGAACAAGACTTCCAAATTTGTAGCAATTGCTATGCATTGAAAAATATCAATGCATGGCTTAACCATCTGCTTTCTGGTATTTCTACCCTGGAGGTCTTGTTCTCCCTTTCCAACAGTTTATTATTTATGTGTCATGCCTTTATTTTTACAAATAACTCAAGGCGACAAATGTATTTCCTCCTCCTATTTTCTCTACAACAACCCTGTGAGTTTCAATGGATAATGCCAAATTTTAGGTTTACAAGAGACGATGGAAAAACATCACCTTTCTCCATCATTTTCAATCATACAGACTACATTTGCTTTAATTACTAAGCCAAAAAAACCTCAACCATCATATCAGTCCCTCCTTTGCTACTTTTTTTTTTTGACATAACGAAGAGAATATTTGCTGTTACCATGCTGAATTGGTACTTTCATCCAACATCCCACCACATGCCAAGATGGCTTTCCTAGCTGGTCACTGGAAACCTGAGACTCATTAAAGTATGAACAACATTTGAATCTTTGCTCCTGCTTCCACAAAGCCATGTTTGCTAAGCCCTTTATACTGATATGAGTAGAGGGAAAAATGATGCTACCATTATGATTGTTGCAAAATGAAGTCTATGTTGAGTTGTAAGTGTAAGGTTGAAATGGATAATAAAAAGCAGAGAGAGCAAGAGATCGTAAGTACAAAGAATATGCAAATGTTCATATTCGTAATCTACTCTAGACTCTGATGAATGGCTTTCGTTTTGTTTGGGGTCACAAATACTTACTGTGCCATGCCCATTTGATTCAAAATAGATTCCAATATCAAATTCCTGGGCCTTGTGATGCAAATGCTTCACTCCTGTTTTGGCACAATGGACAGGCACCTAAGAAAGAAAGACCAACATGCTGGATCTATAATTCAGTATTACAAGCAAAATAATCTTTGGAATATTGACATATACAAAGACCCGACTTGCATTAAAGATTCTGCATCCATGTAGGGATATACAGTACTCCCTTGAGGGAAGAAGCTCAGAAGGGCAATGCTTCACCAGTGGTAAGAAGCACATTGCCCCAGGGTCACTGATCACCAACAAATCAGTGGGTTTACACACTACTTAGAGCTACTTAGAGCAGATAAACATCTAGCATATATATTTGCACAATTGGGGAAGCATGGTTAATGTTAATTTGGATAGTTTTGAGGGGGCAAAGCACTGTATGTAACTTTAGAAAAATACCCAATACAAAGGGAGGGGGCTTCTGTTATCCTAGTTAAAGAAAATAAAACCAAATGTAACTGGTTTTATGATATGTAATTATACAAAGAGAAAGCATTTTTGCTGCGCTGACTTTCCCAAAAAGGCAAGTCTTTGCTCCTGACTCTCAGGTTACTCAAGAATCTATCACAAAAATTGATGTGTAAGTTCTGGGATTTTTTTCCTAAACAAAACTTTCCATAAACTTGCCATAAAAGTCCAGATTCTCAGAAAGCAACACAGTGTAATCATCAGTTTAAAATACATTGCACACAGAGTTGATTTATTTACAAGTGGGGTACTCATGAAATCCAGTGCTTGGAATACATGGGCAAAAATTAACAAGATTTCAATGTTTTATTTCTTTAAAAAAAAAGTAACCCAGTTTTCTCCAATCTGCTTCAACTTCCTCCAACGAACTAGAAGGGTCTTCTAATTTCTCTCTAGGTAGGCATTACAAAAAAAAACATTTGTATGGAATTATCAATTCCCACCTAGACTTTTCCCCTTATTAACCCATGTTAGGATATTGATATTTATCTTCACATTTATATTCCGCCAATTTCTGAAGCCTCTTGGCAGCTTACAAGCATTATACATTTAACAGTATACATTTTATACTCTGCCCCCCTCAGCTGGCTAGCAATGATCACATCTGGGAATCCTCTGCACCTCTTGCTCTGCCCCAAGACAGGGAAGTCCACCTCCCGTCGCTGCCAGCCAGCTTCCCCCTGAAGGGGTACCCATTCAACTACTCGCATTTTTACATGCTTTCAAACTGCTGGGTGGGCAGGAGCTGGAGGTTCGAACTATTTCTGGTAGACTCAACTGGCGTCATTAAGCCGCTACACCAACACACCTCCATGATATTTTAGTCCTGTTTTTTTTTAATTTCTTTGCTTTGAAAGAAGTCAATTTCATACCTTCATGGTTTGTTCCAGATAACAAGTAGAGCTCCCATTGGCATAAGCTGTTTGTATTACCGCAAAAGATAAGGTTTGCCCAGCCTGAATAAACAGAGAAAGGAAATTCCACAAACAAGACTCAACTTTACAAGAACGACATGAATATTTACCTCTGAAGTTTAAGAACTCAGGTTCACAAAGTATTTTCTTTACCTGAGTTTGAAGATCAAGAGCACTGCCTTCCCTGTCTGGATGGCAGAACTTGTTAACTCTTAGCTGATCTTACTTTTAAGATCAACACTAAAGCAACAAAATATTCCATCAGTTCATTTTTTTTACAATTAACATTATTTGTACACTGTCCAGGAAAACTTTGATTTAACAAGGCCATCTGGAGGGGAAGAATATCATTAAAGCCAAACATCTGTAATTATATATTTATGACATTTGCAACAATTATTTTGAACTAATACAAATGGCATTGGTTGTGTCATGTGGACTGCTTCAGAAAAAATAAACTGCCTATTATTTGGGAGTGAGGTCCAAACTAAAATTAGTCTCTTTCATCCAAATTGTCTTGAATGAAGGTCTGTAATAGTAAGATTTTATTGCAAGTTGCCGAGGAATAAACCACCCTGGATTTATATGCACAATGTGGTTTGTTTGATTTTGGCTTTTTGTGATTATAGTTTTTAATCAGCTGAGGATTAATGATCCCTCTTTGCTTAATATTCATTCAAGCCCAAGAAGCAACTGTCTTTTGCAAACATAACACAGTTCCTACCTCCCTTTCAAACAGTAGCACTATACTTTTGGGGGGAAATTATTGTATTTTTCTTAAAGTAATTCTCAGTGTTGAAAAGATAAGAGAGGTGACTGTACAAATTGTTAAATACAGTTATTATTTTTGTTTGAGTCTATTTAGGAAAAAGAAATAAAATTTCATTGGCACTACTCCTTCCACATGGGAGATATCTCAAATATAGAAGTACTTGTGTTCATTGCACATCAGGCAAGGTTTATTAGTTATAATCATGGCAGAATAAAGTAATACTTTAAGCAAAGGAATTAAATTACCTTTATCAAAAGATCTTTAAGAAAAGTGCTGATTAGAGTTGCTATTTTATCTCCATCCAAAAGATGGAAATGCCCAGTAGCATCTATATAATGGTAAATAATTCGGTCAGCATCACCATCCAATGAGCAGCACCTCTCACCAGGGTTCATTTCTAGTCCTAACAAACAAGGCAGCAATGAGAAGTGTTCAACAGCAAGAATCTGGAGTGTAAAAGTCATGGGTTTTCCATCCTTCCAAGATAAACCGCCAAGTTAAATCAAGGAAGGGCAACATACGATCCTCTAGATGAAGTTTAGCATCATTCATCTGCCCTATTCAGTATGGCCAATGCAAAGAGGTGAATGGAATTTTTATCTGGCAATCTTCAGAGATACATTCATTGGCCACCTTTGAGTTGTACAGCTAGCTAGGCATAAGATATTCTTTGCAATGCAAGATATCAATTTTAAGCTTCCTCTTCTACTCGAATTTACCAAATGCTAATAAAATAAGGGGTACATCTGATCACAATCCATAAAATGTTTAGAGACTAATTTACTTCTCAAAATACTTTTTCCTGATAACAATGAGAGGGAGCAGGAGAAAACAGATAAAAGCTAGAGGTAGGAAAGACCTTTTGCACATGATTTTGTCCTGAGTGTCTATAAAATATTTTTGCAATCAAAGATCAAGTATTTTTTAAAAAGCACATTCTATTCACAAAAATCAGAGAATTTTATTTCTATTCAACTTGGAATATTAAGTATGGATCATTCCAATTTAAAAGAGGAATTTGGTGCATCACAATAACTTTGACACTAGCAAGCCATAAATCTGAAGAAGGACCTCCACAAATCAGCTCCTATACAACACCCAGTGTGGAAAGAAAGATGAATTAAAAAGATATTCAGCAACCAGTCATAGGTGCAAACAGGTTGCCAAGCACCCAGATGATGATCATGTGACCACAGAGGTGGTGGTGCAACATTTCTGACAGCTGGAAGTGCTTTATGGATTCTAAAGCACCATTTCCAAGGCCATCTTAATTCCAGACCATCGTTAAATGATTATAAGTCAAGGTCCACCTATATAATTAAGCAGGTTCATCTCCCTGCATTTTCCTGTACCTCCCTGGTCAAAGAAATGAATTCATATCTGACAAGCAGGACAAGTTGGCTTTCTCTGAAAAAGGGATCTGACCAAAGCACAAGGAATCTGCTAAGTCTTTAACGCCTGTTCCTCCCAAACTCTGGAAAAAAATGGGACTTGATCAATTTAAAATATTGAGAAAAATTATTTTTGGAGATAATAAGATCAGCTTATTTTCTGATTCTCTTTCAAACCTTGCTTCCTTCAAGTTACATTTTAAACTAATCCTTTTTAAAAAAGCTTTTTTCACATTGGGATGCCTGGGTCTGCTACAATTCTTCAACTTTTGGTTTTCTTCCATTTAGCTTTCAGGATAGATATATTTAAATCATTTTAAAAAGGCCTACTCTTCTAATGGCACACATACCCACAGGAGGCTTTTGATGAACCTTGACAAAATCAGCCCCACACATGTGGTTGAGTTTCCCTTCCCTTCCATCATTGGCCAAGAGCATCATAAAGCTCTCTGGAAGGTGATGTTCCATTTCTTTGAGTTTTAGGGCTCCTATACCATTTGCACAATCGATCTTCAGGAACCCATGGCCATCCTTCTGGGGTGCAGCCTGCAGAGAAGAAACTGAAAGATCACTCAGAAAAGAAGGGTGGGTAGACCCCAGCAGGTTTCAGGGATATGAGATTTCCAACTACCAACCTTTCACTTCATAAGGTCTGTCCTGCCACAACAATGTTTTTATTATTTTCATTAAATACCTCAGCAGAGGCTAAGTACACATTTTACATAAATAACAAGGAGAAGCTAAACATTTCATAATTGAATTTCAGTAATATGATCTTAGACACTATAAATAACAGGCAAAGAATGGTCCCCTTTGGCTTATAGAATTATACATCTGCTTCAACAAAAATAGTTGACAAATATTGAAAAGCATGTAGGGCCAAGAACAGCAACATTTCCTAAGAAGATTCTTCTTCAGCGTGATGAAAGACCATTTGGGTCCATTAGCTCACGCCTTGAGAGTATCAAGACCCCAGCTAGGATTACAGTTATTCTTAAAAGAACACCCTTCTAGATAGAAGATTTTTCATGAATTTTTAATAAATGCACTTAAGAATCCAAGCCAGGTCTTCTCTTTAGAGAATATGGTTCTTTTACCTGCACTGTAAGGTCCAGAAAAGCCTTGGACAGCTTTTGATAATAACCTTCCAATGTTGGTGTTCCATAGCTGCCATTAGTATTGTGACAACGGACCATGTAGTGTAACTGTGGGGTTGTTACTAAGCCATAGTCTAGTAAGAGAGAGAGAAGAGTCAAGGATTCATTTATTAGTCCTCAACTACAGCCTTATATCAAATAAAGAATGTGTAATAATCCAGATTTTGGTAAATTACAATTCTGAATAACCCATCCAAAAGTCAGTTGTAAGAAATGCTGGGAGTTGTACTTTGTACATTTGAAGGGCTAGAAGTTCTGCTTTTATTTTTACTTATGTATTTGTATCCCACCTTTATTATTTTTATAAATAACTCAAGGCAAAAAATATACATGACTCCTTCCTCCTCCTATTTTCCTCCAACAACAACCCTGTAAGATGAATTGGGCTGAGAACACGGGACTGGTCTAAGGCTTTCATGACTAAAACAGGATTAGAACTCAGTCTCCCACTTTCTAGGCCAGCACCCTTTACCACTAGGCCATTCCTGACTTGTAATAAGTCAGACTATTGGCTAGGTGAGACCTGAATTATTTATTACAAGAGGAAATAATTATCCAGGGTTTATGTCAGTCTTTTCCAGTTGTAGCTGGAGATTTCACAGACTGAACCAGAGATATCCAGCATGCAGAGTGTGAACTTTGCCCAAGTTCAAGACTTCCCAAATAGGTTCCTTAAATCTACAGGAACTAAATCGGAACAATCCCAGTGTCAGGATAAGCAATCAAATGGAGATCATAGGGCAAACATACCCTGATATTGACCTCCAAGGATAGATACACCATCAATTACAGATTGTGAAAGCTCCTTGCTGCTTGGCCTGAATGCAGAACATAGAAACAAACAAATGCTTTATTAAAAATGCCCCATCAAAATATAAACTAAAACACAAATACTAGCCAAATAAGATTTATTTCTATAAGGGAAGCAATTATAATAGCCAAGGAGTTCAAAAAGTACTACGCAGGTTTTATAAGCATCCACTGAAAAGGCCTTGCATTTCACATAATCCTCCCAATTATTTGTGTGCATTTCTTGATTTATTTTATACATCTGCTTCCCATCTTTCTTCTTTACAGAACATTAGGTGACTAACACGAGCTAGTAAAGAGTAACTGCCCCTTTATCAGAGTTGGTGTCTGCCGACAGAGCTATAGTCCCAGGTGCCATTACTGAGAGAGGGTTAAAGTCAGTGCTGAGCTGGATAAAAGGTGCACCTGGAAAATGCAACAGTACTGAGGAAAGGAAGAACTGACTTGTCCCACTGCAAGGAATCAGGCAGGCCACCAGAGGAAAGCGCAGAGCAACAAGTGGCCGCATTAATAACTGCTCATTTATGTGCCATTTCCATTATTATAGATATCCTCAGATTATGACAGCAATTGGGACAAGAATTTCCATTGCAAAGTGATGCGGTCATAAAGCACAATGTCACATGACTGCATCACTTTGCAGCAGCAATCCAAGCAGTCTGTTGCTGTCCCAGAACCATGTGAGTTATAGGGTGGGTGAGGGGCAGTACAGGCACGCACACTACAAAGTACAGGCAAATGGGGATTGCTGTGGAGTACAAGATCTCTAGGTTTTTTCAGATAAAAAAGTGGTGGCAGTGACTTATGGGAGCAACTTCACTAACAGCTTCCCCACTGATTTTGCTTATGGGAAAATGGTAGGGAAGGGGACAAATGGAAATTGTAAATGCAAGCTAGTTGCCAAGTGCCCAAATTGCAATCCTGGGACTGCAGATGTGCTGCAATGGCTGAAACTTTTGAGGACCAGTCATAAGTACAACTCATTTATAAATGGTTGCTGAACATGTGGGCACAATTCAAGGACCATCTGTATAAGATGGTATAAAGAATGTAAAAGCCATTCTTTTGCTGTATTCGATTTTCAGCTCTTAGTGGCAATTTTATTTTTTTTTAACTAAGCAAATCTTTTATTAAGGTAGGAAAATTATTCCTTATCAGTGTTGATAGGTTATGCCTGGCTAGATATGCCAACCTAGGGTCTTTATGCCTGTTTTTTTCTCATTTTCAGATCAGGCCAGTCATTTGATTCTAAACGGCAGAATAACTGTAGTTCTTTTTCTTTCTTTTTACAATAATTAATTTCATGTCATGTAGATGTCTGGATGGATGGGTCTCCAGTCATTCTATAGTCTTAGCTTAATAAATGTGTGCATTGCTCTATTGCAACACCTTACCAACTTCCTAGGGGGTGTGACCACATGGTTAAGATGCTGGGCTTGTCAGGTCAACTGCATGGCAGTTCAACATTCCAGAGTCGCCACCTCTGGGTGAGCTTCCATTACTTGCTCCAGCTCCTGCCAACCCAGCAGTTTGAAAGTACATAAAAATGCAAGTAGATAAATAGATACCATCTTCAGTGGGAAGGTAACAATGTTCCATGCACCTCAGCTTATAGTCATGCCAACCACATGACCATGGAAGTATCTTCCGACGAACGTGGCTCTTCAGCTAGGAAATGCAGATGAGCACACACCCCCGGAGTCAATTACAACTGGCAGGGGAAACCTTTACCTTCACCAGCTTCCTAATTTCATGTTATGCAAGAGTTTATGGACAATGGCAGCCATTTTGTTTCTTTGAAGCAGGCTGGCAACTGGCTTTTCTTCAGATGGCAAACCTTGGATTTCTCTTCATTCCCTAGGGGGTCATTTGTGCAAGTTAGATGATGCCCCATGAGGGATCCACTCTTCAAAACTAGCCAGCATTGCTAGTTGCTAGCTGAGGAATTCTGGGAGTTGAAGTCCACATATCTTAAAGTTGCTAAGGTTGGACATTCCTGGTTTACGCATTTCAAGCTTCTCCTTATAAGCAAAGCCAGCACAAAATGGACCCCAAAATAGTCAAGAAGGCATGTATGAATGCAGGTTGTTACAGGGCTACATCACACTCCCCTCATTCTGCTGTGGAAGTAAAGTTGAAGGCGTTTGGATGTACTTAGTCTGAATAGAAAGGCATCATGGCAGCCATGGCCATCGACTCTTTCTGCAGCCTTCCAAGATCACATCTACCAACATTTCCAAAAGAACCTTTCATGCATATTCATTTGATCCTGATGAACAATATATTGCCTTTTGATCTGTAAGACATGTATGGGCTTTCTGGCTTACCGGGTATCTCTCCCAATCACAATGAAGGCCTTGCTTTGAAGGTCCACTGCCTCCTTCTGGCAGATCTCAGTCAGGACACAACATAACTGGGGCTCTTCTGCATTGGCCAAGAATGTAGCATGTTCTTCCCAGGAAGGGGCCAACATTTCACCCAAAGGATCAATCAGCTTCACACCATTGTCTTCCTGAGAAGGCAGGAAATTATCACCATCAAGGTGGTTGGTATGTTTAGAAAGTTTGGTTTTTCAGACAAATGAAGCAAAGAAATATATTAGAAGTCTGTGAAGTTTCAAATTTCAAGTTCTTGCAAATTTAAACATTTGTTTCAGGCTCAAAACTCTCACAATGAACTGTTTGGAGTTTGAAATGGTTCATGTCCAAATGTTTTGCACACTTTTAAAAGATACAGTATCAAAACTTGTCCAAGAAAAACTCTGTTTTGAAGTATAACACTTTTGTAAAATAAAACATTAAAGCAACCATACCAAAACTTGTAAGCGATTTTTTCAAAAATAATATCAAAAGAGGAAAATTATTTAATCTTATTGAAGAGAAAGGTCAGAGATGGCTTTCCTATTCATGCTTATTTTGCAAAATTTTAAAGCTGAAAAGTTTACTTTTATTCAAAGTAAAGATGCATGTTTGCGTTGTATTTGAACAAAGAAGAGAAAGTACATTTAGAAACAATTACAAGAAGTGCAAGTTACACCCGACTGAAAGCAACAGCATTTAATTTACAGGTAGTCTTTGACTCATAATCATTGTGTTCATAACTTGGAGCATTCACATACCTGGACCCAATGTTTGACTGTTTTGATGGTGGTGGTGAAGCAAATCACACAGTCATTAAGTGAACTACATGGTCATTAAGTGAATAAAAAAACAGCAAAAAAAGTCACAAACTGCAGTCATTTGACTGCAGGATGATACAACCAGTTGTGAGAGCCAACTGCTGAGGACCAAAATGCAGTCATGTGATTGCCAGGGAGGGGATGTCATGATGTTTTTACAATGTCCAGAGGTACTTTATAGGTCATAGAGCACCATTTCCAAAGCTACTGTAACTTCAAACAGTCGTTAACAACCAGATATAAGTCAAGGACTACCTGTATCCTAAAATTATACTGACTTAAAAAATTATTTTCCAGTTTAAATTGACATCTTAACTATACAGAGAACTAATCCTTAGTAGCTTTGTTTTCAAGGCCCAAATAACTTCAGAACCAGAGCTCCTACACAAAAGCTGCTCTCCTTCTCTGCCATGCTCAGTCTCTTACTTCAGGGTTGTGAGACGCTGTAACCATTACTCCAATGGCAGACTTGTTTTTCTTGGATCTCAGGACAGCGAGTAAACCCATTCGAAACATGATGTGGTTGAGGTTTTCTGCCTTGGAACGGAATCCAGCTGTTCCATACTGGAGGAAAACCCCCAGAGGCTTAGCATGCAATTTTGAATGTTTTGTAATTGCTTCGAAATCCATTTCTGTAGGATGGGCAAGAAATTATACTTTATTGCCAGAAGAGGTGCACATCCCGTAAACATAATCACGCCATAAATCAGGAAATTAGGAAATCCTTAGGAAAGAGAACTCAATTTCATTCACAGTAAAATCTACTCCTTATGCAGTACAGAAAACAATGCGAGTTAAAAAAAAGTAGTGCAACCACGATTTGACAAGGATGGTTAGAATCCAAGAGCTTCAAAAGCACAGGGCATGTGGCAGCTTTGTTACACCCATTTTGCTCGCAAAGACCTGGTTCCTTGCCCCCTGCCAAATCCACCGCCCCTTTGGGTTAGTGATCAAGGTGCCGGCGGAGGAACCAGGTAAAGGTGGAGGTTTCCCTGCCAGCCCTGGCCGACTCGGGTTGGGGGGGGGGGCTCATCTCCGTTTCCCAGCCAAGAGCCAGCGCCCGTCTGAAGACGCTTCGTGGTCAGGGGGCCGGCAAGACTTTACGCCGAGGCGCACGGACACTGTCCCTTCCCACCGTCTCTGACGGGACCCCCGGATCGACTCGCACTTCGCACGCCTTCGAACTGCTGGGCTGGCGGGAGCGGGGCAGAGACGGGGCTCGCCCATTCCGCCTCTCGGGCCTCGAAGTCCGGCCGATTAGCCAGCGTCTTTACCGCTCGACCACCGCGCACCCCGGAACCGAGGCACCCCAACTTCTAACCCCCTCAGCCACGAAAAACCAGCGGGGTGACTTCGGAGTCACTCCTCCCTTACGCCAGCCACCTCATAGGGCTGTTGCCGTGAGGGAAGCAGGAGGGAGGAGCAGTGGGTCGGCCTCTGCCCGGGTTCCCTACACAAACAGTAAAGCCGGGTAAAAAGTCAGCACAGACCCCAGGCCGCCTCGCCGCTTCCGAAACCATTAAGAG
>JANHZU010006544.1:45281-57280 GCA_032468055.1 Acrochordus granulatus | reverse complement strand
ACAGGGGGGCCTGGCGTAATGTAGTCCATGGGGTCGCGAAGAGTCGGACACGACTGCGTGACTGAACAACAAACTTGCAATTATTCTGAGAACTGCTGTATCGGAGTCAGATTCCTTGCGTGTCTAACCATGCTTCGCCAATAAAGTATCTGAATCTAAATTTAATTATTACATTTTTATAATCCTTGAAACCTTATGCTAGCATAAATAGTTAACTTTAGAAAAAACTGCTTGGGATTCTTTCTTTGCTAGTACTAATGATCTCCACAAATGAAAATGATCTCCACAAATTTTTCAGGCTATCACAGGAAGAAAAAAATGTGAACTGAAATCCAATCCATGTCAGCCTTTCATTTATCACACTCTCATCAAAGATGGAAGTCACTTTTTGGTTATTTATTTTTCACATTTTTAAACTGTCCATCTCCATCAGAGAGGTGGGACTCTGAGGGGACTCTACAGCCCCTCCAGTCATTAATAAAACATTATATGTTTTAGGTGAAATTATTATATCACATATTAAATGCCAGTGATACAAGACTTTAGATGTAATTTCTACATGGAAGTAGGTAAGAATTTTTCAGATCTTTGACATGGTTTTTCAAACATAAATTAAAAATCCTCAAAATGTTTACAAATTGTTCTGCACTCTTTTTAGCAGTCTGCCACATTCATTTCTCTCTTGTTCTAATGAACTGGTTGTATATCTCTAGGATTGTAAAACTAAGAGCTCGCTGTGATTTTCTAATGATGCTTGATCCAAATTACAATTCCCCTGCCCACCCCTAATTTCAATTTACTTTAATCTCAATTTTCATTTTTCTTTCTTTTTCTTCCTTTCTTATGCAAAAGTATCCATTCCCAAATAACTCTACAAATATGGTACTGTATAGCTAATATGCAGAATATAGTGCTGATTGAAATACTCCATAGCCCAGCCATCTTACTGAAACCATCTGTTTCCTAACAAATTAATTAACTATTGTGAGATTTTCAGAGATTATTCAGTCCTAGTGGTGGAATAGTAATTATATATCCTCCCTTCATCCTTCTGCAAGGATGCTTTACAGGAAAGGAATCCTTCCTTATGTGATTAAAAACACACTTTTTTTTTGTCTTTTTCATATGGTCATGAAAAAGATTTGTTCCTTTGGAAGTGGCAATTTTACAGAATCTTTAAGCCTTCCAAAGATAAACTTGGAGAGTTTCAGTTCAGATCCTGCTGAACATGGCAAGTGATGACTGTTTTCTACCAACAGAAACCTCTGTAAACAAGGCGAACACTAGGCCAAATGTTTTATCTTACAGGAGTATGATGTAGTCATTTGAGGAATTTTTGCAGAATGAAAACTTTAGACTTAGATTCTTTGTTAGGAACAGGTGAGAAATCATTTGATTTGTATTTTAATGCAAATATAACTATGTAATTCTTGAACTAAGTGCACAAAAATGCACTCTACTGAATGTTGCAAGTAGAAAGTTACCTAAGGCTATGAATAACCTGTTATTTCAAGGTATGCATAGAAGTGTAGAATTTCAGCAAAATGGTAAAACTTTCAGTTCCAGTAAAGGGGCATATAAACTGGGCATTATACGATATACATACAAAAATATAAATATTGGGTAGACTTTAAGAAAATAATATGGAATAGCTTGGTGAAGAAGTGGGAAACTGAGCAAAACTGTAGTCTAGGCTATTATCTCTGACCTTTCTCTTCACTTCAGCACTTTTAAAAGATAAAATAGCCTATTAAGCTTTTTTACATGATTGTTCAGCTCATTTATTCTAGTCTGGCTCGTTCTTTCATTCAGTCATAAAACTGTTTTATTGCAGTGAATAACCCCTTTATAATGCTTGAGAAATAAGGTCTCTTTATCAAATTTAACAATAAGAGATGAACTTAAAAACAAATTAATATTATCCATGATATCAGGAAAAGTTTATTAATTTGCTCCAGCTTTATGAAATGCCAGTCACTGAGCAGCTAGCAGCAAATTCACTGTTTTTCTTTAAGATATATTTGGAATCATTTTTCTTTTTTAACAACACCTGTATGATTCTGAGACAAATGAAGCTCATGTCAAATCTGTTCTGTAGAATTTTAAATGTAATATAAAATTCCAGTTCCAAAGGCTATATTGGCCTTTGTCAAAAGCTAGAATGGTGAAGTAGACTTTCTTCATTATACGAAGTGTGTTAAAAACACTTTCAACAGTAGCCTAATAAAGAATGCCCCAACTTGAATTAAGGTACAAAAGTTTCTTTTGATTGCTGAATTCCTTCATTTGATACATAGAATTCATTATATAAGCAGAGTGATAAATAAATGTCTTGCTACACTATGAACACAACTCTTTACTAGATCACTAAGATGTAAATCAAGACAAGGAGGACTTCTCTCAGTCTTAGCACTATGGAGTGCATATGTGTGACAAACACAAAAGTTTCTGCTAACACTGACTGCTATTCTTCAAGAAAGTGGTCATGGTGGTGGGAAGAGGAAGAGGAAGAGGAAAATTGCTAATTTGTAGCAATACTGGGTTTGTCTCATGAGTTTTGCCCCAACAGGACTACCCTGAATCTGGTTTTCTATATTGAGTAATATAGGGAAAATATATATTTTAACTGTTCTGAACAGAATAATTTTCCTTTCTTCTTCCTACCAGTTGCCATCTAGTTTGATGAGAGATAATTTCCTTCAGAAATTATTTCCAAGACAAAGAAGTTAATTTCTCCATTAAATTCCAAGAGAAGATATAAGGAAATAATTCCTTCCATGGAATTTTTTCTGATTACTGCTATTTCAGAGAAGAGCTGTACTTGGGAATCTGTGGAATATCTTTTTCCTTCTTCCCCTGGAGAAATCTAAAGAAATCATCCACTTAATTGATTTTTAAAGATTTTTGGTAGCCTCTCTATAAAATTTTCCTGACCTCTAGAATGGGAAAATGGCCCATATATGATTGATCTTAAGTACTTTCATAGAACAGAGTAAAACAAGGTTCTTCATTTTTGAGGCACTTGGGATGATTAGAGTTGTTCCATGGAAACTTGAGAAGGTTTTCAACCAAACACAAAGTGTTTCAATATAGATTTTATTCCTGTTTTAAAGTAAGCCACCCTGAGTCACTTGTAGCAAAATGGACATTCTATAAATCTAACAAATAAAGTACGACCACTGAGTATTTGCACCCATAAAAAAAGTCATTTTATATAGGGCTGCATTTCTGCTTCTGAATATAGGCAGCTATGAAAAGATAGTTGCAAAGTAAACAATATTTGATTTCATTTGCCTGCTACTGAGTATGTTGTGTGTTTTTCTCCGTTTGCACAGTTACAGCATATTTTATTCTGTAATCAAATAACATCACTTCTTTTTTTTTTCTTTTTTCCCCTGGGTAATTCTGCACAGCAGACTTAATCTGTAAGTCTCCTGCACTAATACCAGCTGGAAATGAATCCTGTTTAAGAAATTGCTGTTTCCATTTCAGTTACTCTTTGGTTATTTTTTCCAATGAAGCAGAGCAGATGTTTTTTTTATGAATTGCAATTACTGTGGTCCCTGATTGGTTTATTTTCTGCTTTTTTATCCCTCCCACTGGGGACAGGAAAGCAAACACCGATTGCTTTCCATTCAATGGATGGGTATTTGTGGACATGTGATTTTTATTGACAATTGAATTGAAGATCATGCAATGCAAGTATCCCCCACATGTTAAACTTCCCCATGACCTTTTTCCCATGTGGTGGGTTTCCTGGTATAGAATAAAAGAAAAAGAAAAATGAAAGAAAATATCACTCTTCTTCTTCCTCTCACTTGCATTACAAAGGAAAATTGGCAGAATTGCTGATGATTTCACATGGTTAAAAAAAAAGATGAAGAAAACTCCACCTTGGCAGTTTTCTGTCAGTGAACCTGTAAAAAAATAGTGACCTCTCCTGCCACCATACCCATTGAAATGTCAGCCCTTTGAAGTAATCCAGACAAGAAACCAATATTTTTACTGTAAGGTTGCAGTACCGGAATATTGCAAGTCTTAAAGCACTTCCCTCTTCCCCTGCATTTACTTTCCAGAAAACTAGGGAAGATCTGTTCTGAAATGCTTTCCATGCCCTCATTCCTTCTGTGAGCTGAGATGTCTCTCATCTTTCGTGGACATGAATTGAAGATCATGCAATGCATTCCTATTGTCAAATATAATTTGCAGGCTGTCCTCCCACAGGAGACAAAAATGAGTCTACCTGGTGATGGTGGGATTTCCCCACTTTTACTGATTGATAATTAATGTATTTAAAAAAAACTAGATATATTTTTGGTGGTTTGGAGTTGGGTTTTTAGCTGAAATTACAACCACCATGAAGAATTTGCTAGCAAGCTCCTCAGAAGACATTTGCATATCTTTAAATATAACCAAACAAGACATTTCATAGCCCTTTGATTAAAATCCAGCATACTGTATTACCAAACATTCAGATTTGTCTTGAGTGGTATATATGTAATATCTGATGGCACCTTTATAACTTTATAAAACAAAAGGAAATAGAATATTTTAATAGCATCAGGTGAAATGGAGAAACTATAGAATTTGTCATGAGGTTTTGCTAATTATCTGTGGATTGGTTTAGGGTAATAAAACTATGCTATGTGAAGATGGGTTATTGGAGAATAAAAAAATGAATGGTAGTGTAGTTCATTAAAAGCCAGCAGTCAATGTGATATTTTTCTTGCCTTATCCTAGAAACTAAGTTACATATTATTTTCCATCATCTCAAATCCTTTTCTCACTTCTTTGGCATTTTTGAGTTCTCTTAGGGCAGAGATGGACAACCCACCATAGTAACCATAATCCTCACAAAAAACTGGCTTCAAATCCAAAAGCCAACAGATGGTAAATTATGGCAGATATAAATGACATGGGAATAGATTCTGGAAAACCCAATGATTTCATAGGGTTGTTCTATTGAGAATGAAGGAAGGGAATGATTGTTTTATGGCTACCATCATTAATTAGATATTGAATTCATCAAAGGTAGGCTTAATGTAGTAGATAAAAGGTGGCTGCATACTTTACTAAACTCTCATTTAATAATAAGAGGATTAATTTAGGGCACATTTACATATACTTAAACCTTGTAGCACCTTCAAAAATGAATTTAAACATGTAAAGAGGTCATTTTTTTCAGCTGGGAAAGCCCTAATTTCTCTCCAATATGCATCTGTGAAAGTTGATTATTCCACATAATTATATCCATGTTCTTTCAAAAAGAAGTTGTGGACTTGACCCATGTTGATTACATAGGTAATTTAAACCACTTTTAAGATGTAATTCTCCTGTTCCTCTTAGTTGCATCAAAGATTGCTCCTTGAATTCCAATGAAGCTATTGTCAATGCATCCAAATTCTAATATATATTTTTGTAAGCTACTTCCCCAAATATATGCTCAATTTCTGGAGAAAAATAAAAAATCTGTAAAATATATATTGATGTGCAATATTTGAATCTGGATGCTAGCAGGTTTTATATTTGCAAATCATGATTATGACATTTTGCTTCCATAGAAATGCACAGATTTAATTTTCCTACCTGATACTTCCTTAAATATTTGTTATCTCTAGACCCAATGGCTACATTTAATTTGAATTTCTATAGCAGGGGTATCCACAGGGAGCTGCTAAAAAAAGTCATGCTGACAAATACTAGCAAGGAAAAGCTACAATTTTGTTTTACATTGTTAAATAAAATAATTTCTCCACTACTATTTTCATCATAGCAAACTTAATCCTTTACTGCTGCATTTAAACCCATCTCTTTTCTTTTTGTTGTGGCATTGTTGTGGTATGTGAACCACTTTTCATTCTTTTCTTCTTTATTCACATTTGATTTCATAATATTTCTTCAAAGTTTGAGAATTATAATCTCTAATTATTTTATTATTTCAAGAACTGGCAATTCTCTGTATTTTGTGCAATGTAAAAATGTAATTTATATTCTGTGCTCTTTTCTGCAGATCATTAGGCAAATATTAAGCAAATATTAATGAAAATCAGAGAAATGGAATGGTATCAAGGCAAGGCAGAATACAAAATAAGATTTGGAAACTATTGATTATAATCATCAGGTACAATACGTTAACTTTAGCAGGACATCAAAACTTCAGCAAGTTCTCAAAAGTTTTGCTCCAAAACTCTTTGTCTATCTTAAGGATATATTAGAAATATTGAACATACATAGTGAATAAGTGAAATAAATAAAGTTGAATATATTGATTGTGGCCTAGCAGTTCATAGGTAATATTCATTAATACATTATAATTGAATGTATTTATACATAGAAGAGGGCATTCTCTCCATTTCTAAGGTTACAGGTCAGACTGTCTCTCTTTTAAATATCTTCATACTGAAGTCATATATCAAGTGAAAAGCTTAAAATTGCTCCAATCTAGGTTTTCTGGTTCAACCATTGATTGAATAATGCCAAGGAGGGGCTAATGTGTGATCATCATCCTTGTCATATATATGAATACCTTTCGTACGAGTAGTGATAGCTAAAGCCAGCAGGAATGTGAGTCCATTATCAAGTCACTGGCAGATGTGTCCAAAGCTGAATAATAGGCAGCAAATAAGCAGGGAAAGAGGGAGAGATGCAGGGCATTTGGCTAGATTGGCTAGGTTTCACAGTAACTAATGTGTTGTCATTTTTGATCCAAGGGACTAAAAAAGAAAAAAAAACAGACTCCACATTTGTGAAGGGTGTTTTTTTAACCAAATGGAGAAAAAAGAAGTAGAATAATACTGTCAGCTTTGCTCTCCACATATACAGGCAATTCATTTTCCATTTTGTTCCTCTCGTCTACCACCCAGCTGCCCCTCACTGGGTGATATACCAAAGTACTACTTTACATGAGATGGGTTAAGGGGGTCACAGCATATGTAGCTCCATTGGCCTCAGAAAAATGGGTGTACCTCACTCCTTACATGTTCCTCCCTCCAGATGTTTAGCCTATAGGACCTTACCTGCTTCCACTGGCAAACTCTTGCATCTGCTCTGTTCAGTCCAGTGCTGGCTGTATATTATACATGTTCCTGCTTCCTTCTCTGAGGTCATGAGACCAAGGAGATACCAGAAGTAGGCCAAAGTAGGACAGGTAAGTGATGATGACGATAGTTGCTCCAGAGATTGGGAAGAGGAAGGGGTCTTTGCTCTGCCAGACAGCTTTCACCAAAGGTAAGAAGAATGGTCCAGAGGGCATTGCAACAAGGTCTCAGCTGCTTGTTTGGAATTATGCTGGACAATCCAGATTTTCTGAAGTTTATCATCCACCCTCTTTGATTTCCTGCCAGATTAACAGATGCTCCATCTTTTGTTGGCTGTGCTTCTCTTTCTGGGAGGAGGCCATAAGATCTGGGTTGCAAAGAGATATAGAAAACTACTTTCTTTGAAGTGGTCATTAAGTGAATCACCATGGTTGTTAAGAGAAACTGCAGTCATTAAGTTAACTGGGTGTTTTTTATTGGAAACTGGTAGTAAATGCCATTTACTGGCAAACAACGTAAATCATGCTCATGTGACCACAGGACACTGCAAAACTCCTCAAATTCAAGCTGGTTGCCAAGATTCCAAACTGTGATTACATGACTGCAGGGGAATGTAGTGATCAGAACTTCTAAAATGGATCATGAGTAGTTCTGTGGAGGTCCATCATAATTTTAAAGGATCGAAAAGTGACCAATTGTTAAGTGAGAACTGTCTGTAGTGAACCAGTTAGGTGTAGTGGTTAAGGCACTCCTTTCTATGTTACAGATGTGTTCTTTTGACCTGCAATATCTCATCTTGCAGGAATCATTTGCAGTGCCAATTATGAGGGGTGGGCTCCAATCTGGCATTGCACTAAGGCTCCCAGATTCCTTTAAACTGGATTATCTTACTCAACAGCTGTCTATACTTTGATTTTGGATACACCATTGTATTAAGCATGGTAATTTTGACTGGGAAATCTCCTTTGCAATGGAATGACTGAATTTCATGTATTTCCTGTCACTTTTTGGCAGGTATTTGGTGCAGAACAATGAATAGAGCAAAGTTACTTGGACAGATAAAAATCAATAAAATGAAAATAATAGATTGGCTTGTTTCTGTTTATCTCCAAGATTTCTTTGAAAGCAGTCTCTCTCTCTCTTCCTCTGATTGGTTTGGATTACAGCTTCCATCATCCTCTCCGGGATCTCAGTTAAAAGTGTTCCCTGTAAAACAGCACAAAAAGGAAGAATCCCCATTGACCTCACTGAAAGCCTTTTTTAAAATTCCAGTTACCAGTTAAGGAAAAAGAGAGGAATGAATAAACCTCAAAAAATGGTTTATTGGGATTGCAGTTAGAAAAAGGAAGCTTAAACTTCCTCTCCCAATGCACAGCTGATGACAATGGCATTCCCCTGTTTTAATTTTTTTTAAATGATGCAGTTGCTGGGTACAGTATAGGTGGCCTTAGTTTTTTGCAGTGGTTCCTTTGCAATGTAATACGCTGATATAAAAAAAAAACATTATTTATGCAAATGAATAAAAACCAGGTAAAAGTTTCCCCTGTCACTCACGACCAACTCTAGGAGACGGTGCTCATCTCCATTTCCTAGCTGAAGAGCCAGTGTTGTCCAAAGACTCTTCCATGTGGCCAACATGACCATATAGTGAGGTGCACAGAATGCTGTTTCATAAAGTACACAAAAAAGCAGTCCAAAAATTATTTTCTCTCTGGAACCACATGCCAAAAAATATGAATATAAAACTCTTGGTATACATTGAATGAATACTACAGAGAAGGGACTTACAGATAAGGAGGACCATTACTATTAGGTTAATATTGGACCTTCCAACAGAGGCTCCTTCCTTCCTTTGCTCTGGTCTCTCCTCCACAAGATGAGCCCTTGCACTGGGAGGGGTAGCAGCTCAGATTCCTAATCTTCAGAGACCAGCGGCAGTGTGCCTGCTGGTGATCAGGGCAGCCCCATCTCCTCTGCCTGTAGCTCCTCAGGAAGCATTTCACCCAGCAGTTCTGGAACTGGCTGCCCATTGTTGGTCCTCTCTTACTGAGTCTAAGCTTGCCATGATAGAGGGCTTTGGAGTGGCTTAGGATGCTGGGGAGTCTATCCCAGCTTTCAGGCCTCCCTCATAATTTTCATAATTTTTCTTTGGACAGTTCTTCTTGGCTGAAGCTTCCAACTTCACAAAAGATAAGCAGGGGCTTCTATTCAAGTAGGGATGATATTCATGTAGAGGTACTATTAAATCAATTCCTCTCCCCAAGTGACTATGGGCATAGAGAAGGAGACAATGAATCTATCCTTCATCGCAATGTCTAAACATTAAGCATTTATTTTCTTTCATATAAAACAGATAGATCTTTAATCCCAAGCTGCCAAAAACTTAAGACACAGAAAGCAGCATAGTACAGAGGCATATGAATCTGCTAGATATCTGGATAATCTGCTAGATTTGCTAGATAGCAAATGAGAGGAAAACAAAACACTTATGAGTACTTTCCTAGTTTATATTTGACGACAAATTGATTCTGTATAAGCAGCAAGCTGAAGTAAATGCTTACTTAATTTTCTCTTCTCTCAGAAGAATGGACATTTCCAAAGCTGTCATTGCTGTCATTATTATAATTATTAGTTTGTTGATATGCTTTTTTGACTCAGTACACATTCAGCACTGGGGCAGTGAGAAAGATATATATAGTCCATTTGTTTAAAAATGATATAAGAAAACCTAGAACTATTTCTTTATACCTTTATTTTAATATAAAATAAGGTAGAGGAAGCATGCAGAGCATGGTTTGGTTTTTTTTTTCAAAATTCTTTACTAGCAGAAGCTCCAGGAAACATCAGTACTTTTTCCTGTGTGTATAGATGTGTGTGTTTCTGTTCTCCCTTAGTGTTGGGTTTGCATGTACTTGGTATATGCATGCCCTGGGAAGCATAGGGTAAGTTGTATGTGCTCCTCTCTGGGTCAATGACCAGTCGAGAGGGGCTTAGAAAAGAGCAGTGTTTGTACAGCATTGTGAGCTAAAGTTCAATTGCTTTATAGTCAGGTTATCCTGGAGTAACATCTTTCAACAATATTTTTCAACGCAGATCTGATTCATTTTTACACTCAGTCTTTCTTTGCTGCTTTCTGGTCCCATTCTGTTCAGTGCTGAGAGAGTTATCCGGCTGACAGACAGAGCCCCAAAACCCTTGCCATAATTTATTTCCAGATTTATTTTGGATTGGATAGGATTAAGATGGAATTCACGTTAATAAACATCAGGCTTAACCAAGTCAAGCAGAAGTGGAATCACTTATAGAGGCTCATAAGAAATTCAAGAACTTAGTGTAATATTTATTGAAAAAAGCTAGGAAGTCATAATCCAAACAATTCAGGCAAAAGCTGGGATTCAAAATCTAACCCTGTATAAAGAATTTCCTTCCCACTTTACATAACACAATATTGGTATACATGTCCTTTGTTTTTGCAATGATCAGATTTTGCAATGATCAGATCAGATTTAAAGTTCCATCATATAACACTCTTACAGCAGTCATATTTGGGCAAAATGTTCATAATGCATATCTATTGAATTTATCATCCCCTCTCTAAATTAACAAATGTGCAACAAATGTTCTCATTATCATACAATTCTCAATGATCTAGTGAAGAGCAAGAATCTGGTCTGCATAATCTCTGCATGAAATAATGACACAGACCAATTTCACCTTTTTTTGCTGATGGCCAAGCCTAATACTTTCAATCAAGATTCTGCAAAATAACTTCCCAGGCATATTTTTATTTATTTTATTTGTATTTATTTCATTTAGGGGCACCCAATTACTGAGCAACACTGGGCATTTTATAAATACATTCCAAACTTATTCCTACATAATTTTTTTTCATTTACTCTTGCTATCTTTTCCTTTATATAAGGAAATAATAATAACAATATCAAGCATAGATTCAGTCTTTCTGCAAATAATAAGTCACACAAACACTTCATAAACAAATCTCATCCATATTCTAATATTTCTCACATCAGCTTTATGTCTGCAATTTTACATTTATAATGATTCCCAAAGTATTTGTAATTTGTTGGATATCAAATCTATAAAATTATTGTCAATCCCAGATAATTTTTTCATCATTTCCTCCAGTTTTCAGTTTTCCAAATCATTTAATCCATTGTATTTTTTATTCCATTCACTCTGATAGAAGCTCCTTGCTTAGGTTTTTCACTAAACAATTTTGAAAACAATTTTTAATTACATCAATGACAGGAATATTCCTTGTTTTATCTGAATATTCCTTGTTTTCTCTTACTATACTTTGCATGATCTTTTTCTTCCTATACAGTATGTATAGTTTTTGTAGTAAACATTCTTTGTTTTCATCATAGACATGTCTTTCATTTCATCATTACACTAGGCATCACTTTTCTTACTTTTCTAGTACTCTGTAATATAATTCTCTTAACTGTTTCAAAGTTCTTCTATATCCTCTTACCTTATGTACTTTGAAAGAATAATCTCTAGTCTGTATTTATTTATTTTGCTTGGTTTGGTTTTGCATGTTTGATTCTATTATTACACACGCAAAATCCATTAGGAATGGGATAGTATATAAATTCTGGAAATAGATAGATAGACAGACAGACAGACATTGCTGTACTTTTTCTTTTACTTGTTTTCTTTTTACTCAAATTTAATTCTTATTGCCAAAATTCATTTTTAACACTGTGAAATTATGATCTGTTCCATATTTAGAATTCCTTATCATACTTTAGGATCCGGCCTTTCCTTATCATACTTTAGGATCCGGCCACATACAGTTGGATCTATTACATCCCTTCTCTTTTTCTTAGTTTCACAAGTCCACAACTCACTTGCCTTTCTTTCTTTCTTTCTTTCTTTCTTTCTTTCTTTCTTTCTTGTAGATGACTTTTTAACAACTCCTGCTACTTCTTCAATCAA
>JANHZU010006544.1:33792-45181 GCA_032468055.1 Acrochordus granulatus | reverse complement strand
TTCTCTTTTTCTTAGTTTCACAAGTCCACAACTCACTTGCCTTTCTTTCTTTCTTTCTTTCTTTCTTTCTTTCTTGCTTTCTTTCTTTCTTTCTTTCTTTCTTTCTTTCATTTCATGGGTTAATTCATGTTCTTTACTATTTACTCCTTGTACTGTACATTCCAAGATGAAATCTTTCATATGACATTGTTATTACCAGATGGATTCCTAGACACTGACCTCCTCTCCCCATCATGACTTTGATCTTTCTAGCTTTCATTAAACACATTTTTGGAAAGATGTAGACATGAATTAGAGATGAGCACTATCTCTAGAGTCATCCACAACAGGCAGGGGAAGCCTTTAACTTTACCTTTTTAGACATGAACACTTGCTTTAGTTGTACCAGTGCCATGCATGCAGCATTCCTTCTGACAATAAAGATAATACCAGTCCTCTTTGACATGTTTGGACTAGTATGCTACCAAAAATATTCACATTAGTCTGTGCAAGTTAGGATCTCTCATCTAGAGATTACTTTGCAAGCCAGCATACTGTTGCCTATACAACACCAACTAGTGTTGGCACATTTAGTGTATTGACTGACACAAAAGAACCTATATAAAGATGGATAAAGAATTAACAGTTATTTCAAGGAATTAGAAATTATAAAAGGCAAAATTCCATACCACAAAAAAATTAATTCAGTTTCAATGCAAATGTTTTGTATGAAGTACAAAAGAGTAAAGCTGTGACATTTCTGAATTGTTTAAATCAGAAGTATTAATTAACATGAAAAATTATCAAGTGATGTGAGAACTAGGAGAATAATTGTCAGTGTGGGACAGACTGACAAATAATACAATGTGATATATTGCAGACAAATATTCTAATTAGATAAAAATCAGTTTCATTCCTATGACTCTTCACCCTTTATTCTCATTTTGGCAAGTTGTTTTCAGATGAAATGTTTTGACCTGGTTTTAAGTACATTACATACTTATGCCCACACATAATGTATAAAAATGGACAACATAATCAAAGATCTTGGCTGCATGTTCAGTCAATCAGTATTTATTTGGCAATGACCAGCAAAATTTAAAAGAGCAAAACACAGTGAAGCAAATAAATATAATAATATACTAATCGCTAGGAAAATAGATCACACAGTAAAACATTATATATAAAAGAGGCTTGGTTGTAACTGACATTGACAGAAAAAAAATATACAGTTTTTTTACACTTTAAGCCTTATAAATATAAAGTATCTTTAGAAACAGGGAAAAACCTTATCCTTGCTCAGTTATTAATGGTCATTGTTTCCTTCTCCTTCACATTCTGTGCAAACCTACATGCCATCACTTAACAGCCCAGAAAACAAAATATTACAGGCATGATTATCACAACAAAAAAACTTTTTTAAAAAAACAAAAGAGACATTTATGGCTGATTTACAGCCTCACTGTTGTGTTGTATTCAAATAACACAGATGGTTGTAGCTCTTAATTATCTGTTTCACTGAATTCCATTCATGATCCTTTCCAAACCAATTAAGCTAATGCAAAATGTAATTACTCTTCTTATTAGGATCACAAGCCACCCCAGAAATGAAACCATCTATGATGTATAGAGGTGTCTAAGAAGGTACATGAAATAACTATTCAGTTTTGAATAATGCTGGTAACAGTAATATAAAGAAATGGCAGAATCTTATCTCTGTAAAACTAAAATCTCCCCACTCTACATACACACATGAAGAATCATTCTGCAGCTTAAAAGTTGATTATATATTGTATGAAAGTTTGCATCAGTTGGAAGTATAAAATGATCTGTGCTAACAACTTAAAGTGGTTTTATTTTACTTGTGGAAAAGGGATAGGGCAATTAAAGGATTCCTTTGGAAAGAAAATTATTTTATCATCTCACCCATAAATAGAGCCCATGACATGGGGAAAGAGCTATAGTCTTGAAGTGGGAAAAGGGAGATCCAATCGTAGGTCTAAAAAAAGTGCATAAGAAAATCTGCTTTTATAAGAATGATAAAAGGAGCACCTCAGCATCCTACTGCAATATCCTCCTCTTCAGGGCTTACATGTGATGTAGTGGGGACAAGGTTACACTGAGACTCAGAATATTGTTTTGTCAACCTGGTCCACCTTCTTCATGCAGCTATTCAAGTCCTCACCCAAACATGAAAATGATGTTGGGCCATCTATTATGTCTCAACCCAAGGATGAAGAAAAAATGAGAGGAGACCCCCAACATCTGTGCCATGAGCCAATGGAGGGAAAAATGAAGGATGAAGATGATGATAATGATGATGAAGAAGAAAATAAATATGATGGGGATGATGATAGACATCATGATGGAACAGATGATTTAGAGGGGCTGGGTAAAGCAAGACTTTGACTTAATAAACAAGGTTCATGTGGAAACAGATTAAGTCTGGTAATAACAATCCCCACCTTCTGAGCACACCTTTAAGTAAAGAGAGGTGTGTTCTTACATCCCAAGATGATTTTTCCCTCTACAAGAAAAAATAACCCAAACATGATCCCTTTTGCTCCTAACCTGCCTATAGTGGGGGCCCTTTTTAAGCTTACTCAAAATCTAGCCTTATAAAAACACCCTGTATATGCTGTGTGAAGGCTGTGCGACTCTCAGAACAAGATAAATGATGCCCTCCTATTGTTGATACTAGCCTCTTTTTACACCTCCTTTTTCACATAAGATGGGTTTATTATTGATTCACCATCACAAGGATGCTGATGCCTAGTGACCATGCTAACCTATATAAGAGCACCATTGTTGCCAATTACTGTTGGTGGATTGATAAGTAAAAAAAGAACAGTCTCAGCCAGTCTAACTATTTGTATGCATTACTATTAGCCCCACAGGGAGGAAAGGGTGGTTTGTCTCCAAATAACAATTTGTTCAAGCTGACAGGGCCATCTTAAAGGCCCATTGAAGGTCCAAACTTCTTTCTTTTTTCCTTCTGTCAAAATGTTGTGTATGTCGACACATTAGTTTTCTATACCCATCTCTTTTCTTATGCTTCATGCCAAGACCAGGATAGAACCAGACTTTTTTCCAAGCTTCCTGAAGCAAAAAAAGGGGAACATAATTATAAATTTCATTGATCCTCTTTTGTTTGTTTTACTACAATACTTTCTAATTAATGGATTTGAGGGAAATAGGGAGCTTCTTTGGTCATAAGACTCCATAAGACAATATGTCATTTGGAATACAATTAACTCATTTGTAGGAACCTGTGGGTCTCTAGATGCTTGAATTTTGTCATCCTAAACCTTTGCTGCTTAAGGTTGCTGGATAATATAATCCAAGATTTATGAAGGAGAGTCACTAGCTCCTCATCCCCTTATTAAACCATGAAGTTACCCTTCTATCTTACTTTCTATCTGAAAAATATCAATTCCAACATTGTGATGGAGTATTTCTGACAAAGTTATTTCTGAATGTACAACTACTCATATATATCTGGAACACTATAATCAAATTTCTATCACTGTTTCTTCAGTCCTTGAAAATAGATCAGAAAGGGCACGCTAGATGTGTGCAAAAAGATAAAGAAGGCAAAACTTCCTTCATAATACCACCAGAAGAAAAAATGTTCCATGAAATAGAGAGGCAGTGTACTATAATCCTGATAAAGGGAAATGCTTTATTTTTATGTAGTACATACTTAACCTAAGACCTCTAGATTGTTACTGAGGCCAAGATTTTGGAGAATTTAAATGGGCTCTGACATTTCTACAATAGACACCTCAGAGTTACATTAAATATTGAGGATGAAAGAGTATGAATCTTTTGTTCTTACTGCAGGGCATTTAGAGGTTATAAAGCACATTTCCATGGCCATATTGCTTCTCAATTTTCCAAATATGGTTTCTTCAATTGTGCTTGAGACACAGATGGATGAGGCTTGAAATTCTACAGATAACTTCACATGAAAAACAATTTTGAAGTCATTTCATATATTTCTACACATTTCTGTGTGTGACATTAGAGGATCATCCACAAATGTTATAGCACAGCTAACTGTATTATAAGAATGTATAAACATGATAAAAGCCATAAAGACTAGACTTATCACTCTGGAGAAAGTATAATAAAGACATGTGAAGTAGTCATATTCATAAAATGGTTATGGCTTAAAATGGTTTAAAATCTTAGAATAGGTTTTCTCTTTCCAATTAAGCTCTACCTCCTATCTCACTGCATGATTGTAAATATTTATTGCTACAGTACCTTTACAATATTTCAGTTCCAGTTTTATTCTTTACTCTCCTTAAAAGCTAAGAAAACAAAAACTGCACAATTTGCAAAGAAAAACATATTTGGTTTAAAGATTGTGTGATTGATTGATTGATTTTATTAAGTGTGGATGTTTCCAGACTCCAACTGACTCTGGGGGCAAAGTAGAAAAAGTCTACTTAGAATCTACTCAGGTTCCTCCCAAATAGAGCTGCAAGCTGGACTGAGGAGATATAACATAATATGAGGAGTGACAGCCTCTAGAATAAATATCTCCATTTGGAAGTAATACCATGAAAATAAAGATCACATCTTATATACTTAGGCATGAAAATCTCCTCAGTCACTTTAGAATAGTTACCCTCTCTAGCCCAACCCACCTCACAGAGTCCTTGTTTTGGAGAAAAGAATATTCGGTATGTTCACCATCTTGAGTTATTTATAAAAATAATAAAGATGGAAAATAAATATATAAATACAAAATACATAAATAAAAGTTGTAATTTGTTGCCTGAACTTTTCTTTCATTCTCTTAGATTCTGGTAGCTGATTAGATTAGCTCTTTTCTATCCTTGGTTGATTGGGACTCAGTATAGTTGATTCTTGAATTGTTGGGAAAACCTGATTTTTGTTCAGTCCCAGTTCCTAATGATTTGAGGAAAGAAAGGCATAGTCTAGTCTAGCAAGCATTATTGACTGCCCTTATTTAGTGCCATTTCAGTGGAGATAGCACGGGACATTATATGATTCTTTTCTTAACTTCTGAAAAAAAATCCTTGATTAAATAAAAATCACATATCCTTCCCTTTCCTAGTTTCTCAAAAGCACTGAAGATGATACATTGTGATTTTCATACTTGCTGAATTTGAAATGTTAAAAATAAGAACCAAAGAATTACTGCCACTCTGAGCCCCTGGGAGTCCTCCATTCACAAAACTCATCTTAAAAGAAGCACCCATGGCAAATTGAGTTTCATCAGAAGGACAAAGCATATGTCATAACTTCATAGTACAAGTTTCATCCATTATGTACTTGTAGGCAGTGCTGTTAACCAGGCACAAAAGAGACCAAGTTTGAACCCATTCCCTTATTTCTGCTGAAAATGTCCATGTGTTCACTGCACTCCACACAAAAGAGAAATAAAAGCAGATTATTGCACATAGCATCTTCATCCTTATTTCATGCTGTGTACATTTGCCTCATCATGTGCAAAAAAAGTGGCTTTCATGAGAGGGAATCAGGAATACCCTTGGACGACGGGAGGATCCAGAAAGTCAATATTGAGCACACCCATGTGATCAAAGTCTAGCTCTTTTTTACTTCTGTGTAATATGTCAGAAGAATGTAAGTAGTGTCCTGCTGGATTGGATGACTGGCCCATCTAATCAAGCAGGCTGTTCTCACAGTAGCAAACCAACTACACAAGGAAGCTCACTAGTCCCCCAGTGGATAGCCTTCCCACCGCCATCGAAGTAACGTACATGTATTTCTGTATCACATGCACTTAACAAGGAGCAAGGTTTTGACTGTATGGGTGCATTTGCCATCCTAGCTTTTGGGATGTAGTTGAAAAGGCACCAAATTAGCTTGTCTCTGCAGCCAAGGGGCTGGATAAGGCAGAACTCCAGCAAATGGGAAGGAGTTGTTCTGTGGCGTTTGCTGTGTTCTAGCATGCCTCTTTCTTATAATTCAAATGGCACGTACAGCTATCATACCAGTCCCATATTAAAGCCTGGTTGCTCTAGCATTTAAAAGTATGATATTACTTTATTTAATTAGTTCTGCTGTTCTATACCTTCGCTTGATTTTACTGAGGCATTTCATCATTTTATTGCACCTCACTGTGATTTATTATCATTTTTGTGGGCCACCTAGATATCATTAAATGAACAGCAGATCAAAAATATTTTAATAAGTAATTAGAATTTAAAAATTTATGAATATGCATAGGATTGTATGCAGCACTGACTTGCCTTCTGCTGTTGTATTCTAATGGGTTTTCTATTCTTTTTCTGTTCAGCTGAAAAATTCACACCCTACAACTGAGAAGTAATACCAACAAAATGTAATAAGAAGCTAATAAATATTTCAGAGGTATTAAGTTGTTTTGTCTTCTCTCATCCCTTTTTGATGGTAGCAAGGGGCTTTTTCTGTAACATAGCTATACTTCATTTGCTTTATTCACTATACTGTTAACTTTCTCCAAGAAATGCACCATTGCTAAACATTTTGCAGTTTCAGTCTTATGACTCTGAAAGATTTATAACTGTTCTTAATAGTCAGTGAATCCTTTCAAAACACCAAATTAAGGCAGATAAGACTTTCCCGTTCAGCTAAGCCAGAGGCCGGAAACTATTTTCAAACAGGATTCTTCCTCTTCTTCCTCCTCTTCTTCTTCTCTCCTTCCTCTCCTTCCTCTCCTCCCTCTTCTTCTTCTTCTTCTCTTCTGCTTCTTCTCTTCTTCTTCCTCTCCTTCTTCTCCTTCCTCTTCTCTTCCTCCTCCTTCTTCTCCTCCTCCTTCTTCTCCTCCTCCTCTTCCTCCTCCGCCTTCATGATTTTTAGGTCGTAGTTTAACCTAGATATCTTAAGTAGCAACTTGTTCATTTTGAATTTGAAGTGCAAAGAAAAATAGAAAATTACATCATCAAAGCTTGAGACTGAATTTTGACAATAAGATTGAGAATAGTCCAGAGCATGTAGAAGAAGTGCTGGAGGGACATGAGCTATGGATTTCCCATGTAAGCCTATAAACATACACACCAAGGAAGAATCAAATAAGAGAAACAGCACATTGTTTAATTATATCATTTATGTGGATTTGATGTGGATACATGGCAAAGTGGTAGTTTGATCTTAGTTTGTGTGAAAGGAACAATTTTGGATGTTTGTAAAAGAGTGTGCAGTATAGAAAGCACAATTCTTTGGGCAGCTAGTTTTTGGTCTTCTCAAAATGTTCAGGATGAAATTTTAATTTTTCTCCTTTTCTGAGAAGAGGCACAAAGGGATTATCCACTGGGAAGAAGAATGTCTTTTGCCCAGAAGAAAGGAGGGAAATTCCACCTCAAATCTTATAGAGAAATATAGGAACAGTAATTTCAAGACGCTTGCTGTTCTTTTCTCTATCCCCTCTTTCAAAGTTTTTTTGCTATCAGAAGAGAAGAGAAAACATATGACAGGAAATTCCTGTTCCATTTGTGGTCATCACTCTTATGCTGAAATTTAAATGGCTAGGTGTATTGATAGAAGACTCATTTAAAAATAATTTTCATAAATTATTTTGCAAAGAGCCATATACTTTAGTGGTATAATAACAGAGAAAGAACTATATCTTATATGAGAGCAGATAATGTGTGCGGGCATAAACACATATTATATCAATATATATCAGTGTATTGCATACCAAATATAACACATTAAAGACTATAACACTTTTAATATAGTGTTTTTGTTGTTCATAGTATCAGTATTTCCAATGCTGCATGAAAACTCAGAACGAACACTATGTTTTGGAATATTTACTGAAAGTTCCTAAGTTCTATCTCTGTAGAATTCCTTATGATTACCATTTGAAGGATAGCAAAGAAAATTGGTTATTAGAGTGGGGGAGAGATACAAAAAACTGTCCAAATACTATATATTATTGTAATGTAATCTGCAGTTGAAAAATAATACATAGTAGAGGCCAATAAATTGATATGGACACAGGGATATTTCCTCATATATATTAAGATTAAATTGGAAAACAGCAGGACTTTGTAAGGACCGTATTAGATCAAATTGCAGTGGAAAAGACGTAAAATTGATATGAGCTTTATTTCATTTTTTTCAAAACAATCCCACGATTTACTGTTTTGCCCCTTCTTTATTTATTATCAAGGCCAACAGTATCAACATTTCCTCAACCTTTTTTTTAATGGAATTATGACTAGCCATCTCCAAGAATTCTAGAATGGAAATGAGTGGCTGAAAAAGAGTGACCAATAGCAGAAATAGAGGCTGATGGAATCCAAAATATTGCCTATGAAGAAAATATTTAAAATATACCATGTATCTCAAAAGTAAACACTATCTTAATAATTTTCTTTGAGCACAACGACAACATGGGCCCTGAAGGTGTTGTTTACATATTTGTTATAATCTACTGGTACTATGATCCCTTCATTCACACACATATCTCATTTCCTGGGCAAACTCTACTGAAGTCTGGATGTTATATCATTTGCAGGTAAGCAACAGCCTCCCAGTTCTAACAATCCAGAAATTTACAATAATTGTTCCTTTTCAGAAGCAAAACACCATTGCAGCTTCTCCTGACCATGGAGGTCTCTTTCCGCATGATACAAAAATGGCAGATTCTGTAGATCAGATTTCAATATTGAGCATTTCCCAAGTTCAAATTCAGCTTTAAAAAAAATTCCAGTGTGGAACAAGTCCATCCCACAGATCCTCCTCACGTTACTATAATTTATGTTTGATAGGCTGGGAGGCAAGGCTCATGGAGGAGAGTATGCTTTTCCAAGTGAAAAATCAAAGTCAGGAAGCACATGCAAATCTTTGTTCCAGAGTAAACAGATGGTAGGCCAGTGTTTGCTGAGCTGCCATTTTCTTGAAAGAACTGCACAGGAAAATATTGCAACCCACTGATTTCTCCAGTAACAATCTACCAATGATGGGAAAAGAAGCATGAAGAAGGCTAAAAAGAAAAATAAAATAAAACTTTTCCTGAAGGCCAGAGTGAAGATTGATTAGCTGTTTGTTTATATAATTCATTGCAAGTAGTGCATTTTTATTAACAAGAAGAACATGTAAATGTTATGGAAGATTGATTAAAATGTGAAAATGAAATAATAACTGGTAGACAAGATGAACCAATGAAAAAAAGTGGAGGCTCATATGTAATTTGCTGACCCACTTTTAACTTAACCCTGACTTGAACAGTAAGGTAAAGGTAAAGGTTTCCCCTGTCGACTCTAGGGGGTGATGCTGATCCCTGTTTCCTGGCCAAAGAGTCAGTGTGCCCAATGACAATTCCTTGGTCATGTGGCCAGCATGACTATATGCCAAGGCACATAGATGCAGTATCCTTTCCCACCAAAGGTGGTACCTATCTATCTGCTTGCATTTTATATGCTTTCAAACTACTAGGTTGGCAGGAGCTAGGCAGACATCAAGAGCTCACCCTCTTATGCAGCAGCTCTTGGATCTTGAAATTGAGCCACCAGCCTTCCAGCTGACAAGCCCACAATTACCCTGGCTTGAAACGACAACTAACTAAAGAGCAATATGATACTAATTAATGTATTGTACTAAAACCAGATTGAATTCCAATCTTAACAATGCATTTTCACCACTCAACCTACCTTATAGAAGAAAAATTAAATTGAATATTATTTCTATTCTGCCTGTCTTATACTATCTGATAGAGTCAGGATGCTCCACTTCCCACTGAATAAGCAATGCCATCTGATGAGACCCAGAAAATAGGTTTTCTCTGCTGTAGTGCCCGCTATCTGGAAAGATATTCCACATATGTTCATACAGTTCCCCACCCCAACTTTATTTAGATGTGCCCTTGACACATCAGTTTTGTTTTTTCTCCAAGCCTTTTACTAGAGTAGATGGCAGCACTTTCTAGGTTTATTGATTTATTATCACATTTCTATGCCGCCAATTTCCAGAGACTCTAGTTCCATGCCAACTTGCTGCTCCATCGTTTTGCCAATCAGCATTTTCCCTCCGAAGGAGGTACCCATCAATCTACTCACATTTTCACATGCTTTCGAACTGCTGGGTGGGCAGGAGCTGGAGGCGAGTGACAGGAGCTCACCCCTTCATGCGGAGCTGCAGATCAAACCTGCCAGAGTGCCGGCCATTTCTGGTCCACATAACTGGCGGTATTAAGCCGCAGTGGCTTAATATTAAAGGTGCCACCGCACCTCCATTGTCTGATTTGTGACATGGTTGTTGTTTTTCTCTGAATTTTCTTTTTGCATTGTATGGATTGTTGTGTTGAATTTTGTCTATTGTATGCTTCTCAGAGTCGTACAAGAATCAGGCAGTTCATACATTGAATAAACTATATATATTACAGAAGCTCCAGAAGGAAAGGCAGGACATAAATCTAATAGACAATAAAGAAATAAAAGTAACCAACTAGGAATTTTAAGACTTAGCTGATTTCTTAATTCTGGGAGGAGTCATCTCCCTTTGGATTGTAGATGGAACCTGACTCTTTGGTTTCATTGTATGGAATATTACATGCTATAACTAGTATTAAGAGAAAGTATGTATGATTTTGGTGCATGGAAGAAAATTAGCTATTTTGTACCTGGGAGAAAATTAGTATACACAAATATCTGTGTTTTACTGTCATTTTAAGCCCATTTGAAACAGTTACAAATGGAAGGAGAATCCAAAACTGCATGAAAGGTAAACTTTCTGTAAGTAAATGCCACTATAAATTGAAAAGCTAAAAAAGAATTAATATATGCAATTTTTCCCAGCCCAGGTATCACTGATGTCAGGGAAACTAAATATGATTAGATCAAAGTGCAATCCTAATGAAGCTTATTTACATGTGAATCCTGTTAATTATGATGACAATTACTTCCAAATAAACATGGATAGGAGGGATAATTTCTTGAGGCCAACAAGGTTGAGCTTAAACCAAAGTTCAAAAACTTTGGGAGCCACATGGACATTTTATTTATTGATGTTATTATACTACTAATTGAGGCTCTTTGGCTCTTAGAATTTGAGATCATGTTTATGCAATCTTCCAAAATGGATGTTAGAATAACTAATCACTAAAAGCGAGGATTTCTATGACATGTCATATTTTTTTCTGGAACCTTTATTTGAATTTATAAGTAAGTTAAAACATGTTTTGGAGTCATCTGGTGAGAATTAGATGCTTTTTATTTTTCCTGAAAAGTCATATTTTGACTTTTTAAAGGTGTTATGTCAATTTATGCTTAATTTTGTAGTAAACATCGTATTTTGGTCATATTTTTGTCATTGGCAACCCTCCTGATAAGCTAGCAAGTTTGAGCCAACAAAGGAAGTGAGAAATCGCCTTTTTTTTTCTTTTTCTTATTTGCTCTCCAACTCAGGGAGAGATGTGTGTGAGAGAGAG
>JANHZU010006544.1:0-10233 GCA_032468055.1 Acrochordus granulatus | reverse complement strand
CATTTTTCTGGAATGAATTATGCTCACAATCCGAGGTTCCACTGTACTGAAATCCTACTGAAAATCTGAGCAGTTACATTGATAACAACCAAATCATATCTTCCTTTATTTCAAATCAAGATTCATTTATTATTTTTAGCCCTCAATGACAGAAGACTTTTCTATACCTGGCTTGAGCTGCTTCTTATGGATAATTATTTTTCCTGTAATTTTGTTCACCATCATAAATTCTTGAGAATTAGGGGTAATTTTATATTGTATATTCTGGGGAATCTCAGAGTTATTAAAAAGCTTATATTCTCTTTCAATTTTTTTAAAAAGCATTAACATTACCATATGTTTGTTTTTTAAATGATCAGAAGAGTGAGAATTGAAAAAAATCCTTCACAGAAAACGATTAAAACTAAGGATTGATATATGTTCAAAAGATAAAATTATGTTTAGGCTTCTTTAAATATGATAAAAAGAGATAAAAATATGAGTAGCATAAAAATTACATAGCTTCTGATCAAAATGTTCACTTCAATTGGCTAATTCCAAAGATTATCCAAGGTGAAAATGATATTTCAGAAATGGAAGTGATTAAAGTCATCGTAAGTATTACAGTATGTCTCATATGTATAATAAAATTGAAAGTATAGATTTGCTTTTGAGAAAAAAATTAAATAATTTCCCCATATCTTAAATGGATATCTCTGGCATTTCATTTTGCCTTTCCTTATATATCCTGCTATCATCAAGTCAATTTACCATCTCTTCTTCCAAATGGGAATATTTTAAAGCTCTTTTAGGGAATCCAATATTTTAATTTCGATGTTACCTACAGTGCTAATGCAACAAGGACTTTTTCCTTCTGTCCTAGTATCAGAGATTATCCTTCCTTTTGTCTGAAGAACATTTTTAATTTACATAGGACTGAAACAAAAGATAGAAGCTAAATTATGCTGTTAAATATAGTGGAAAGATTAAAAAAACTACAACTTCCTAATTTTTATATTGGACTAATCAAAGACTACTCTCTTTGGAATGGTCAATGCTAATTTTTCTTAGTCGTGTTCCCAGTGGCTCTGGAAAGTTCTGTGCCTTTTGATATACATGTATAGTTACAGAGATAATACTATTGTTCACGTCTTTCTCTCTCTATGCTTATGCCTGTTTTTTATTTCAATTTTGCCAGTTAACTGTTTTTGATGTTTACTGATGTTTAATAAATAAAGATCAAGCTATATTTTTCACTAGCTGATATGAGTGGTTTGTGTGCTTACTCTGATTTGCAATTCAGAGGTTGATTGGGAGTGCACTGGGTACAGGCTAAAATGGAAATTGTTCAAGGTAATTTTCCAGTACTTTGAACATGTAAATAATGTGTGATAGATGTCATGACTTGTTTTGCTTTGTTCACATGCCAGGAGTTCTAGTCCCCATACTTGCCATACCATGTCAACAAAGTCTCTGTACAGAAGCCAATAAAAGTGCAGAGAACCTTGCCATGCTGGGAGGAAATGTAGCCCAGCATATGTCTCCCTCCTTGTACACAGGAGCTCATACATGCCAATAACCATTTCCAAAGAATTCTCAAATAGCACAGCATTCATCTTTCTTTCTCACCTCCTAGTGGAAGGTAGGAAAAACCATGCTGTTTATTTTTAACAATTGTGAACACGTGGTGCTCCAGAGTACATCAAAAAAGAAGTTTGAATACATTTTCTGAGGTCTGTAGTGTCTTTGCTCTCTGTACCCCTCTCTACATAAACCTTCAGCTCAGCTCCCATGCAAGGTAGTGCATCTCTTTTCCTTTTATCAAATAAGGCTGGCAACAAATTTGTGCCCTATTCTCTCTTGCTGTCTCTTCAGTTAAATTATCTCTTTTTGGTATAACTGGCCAAATTATAATTTAATCTTAACTATGTTATGAACCATTATCACATATAACCAATTTCTCAGCAACAATTAATAAGAGCAGAAATAGCTCAGAATCATGAACAGGCAAGATTCATGGAAGAAGCTTTTAGGAGACCATCTATTAGATAGTCTTGTTCTTGTTGCAGATCACAGTCCCAAATATATGCTGAAGAGCCACAGATATACAAATAGGTAATATCACATTATGCTAATTTATCATCCAAGCTATTAACTTGATCAAACACAACAGTAAGTTCTCATTAAATTGTTTACAGTCTTTCCTGCACTGGAAATACAGCAGCTATTATTAGTTTTCCCATACTAGTTGATGGAGTTGCCATGACTTCTTCAACTTTGCTAGAGTGAGAAACTTGGCCACTTCTAAGCTTCAGAATGTAAAGTGTTGTCTTTGATCTTGCCGATCCTTTTGAACTTGTGAATTAGATCTGGAAAGAGATATTAACTTGCTGACGCTATTATCTAGATGGTGCCTTCCTTTCCAAAGCATTGTATTCTTTTTACACAATAAGTGTAAGTTAAGGCTAGACTAAAGGCCTTTCTTTATGTTGTACTTAAATTACACATACACAAGATTTCCAATGAAGGAATTCTGGTTTGATTCCCAAAGTGAATTATTAACATCAAAAAAGTCAATAAATAGAAAACATGAAAAGTGTATGCTATTTTCTCCCCAGTTCACTATTCCCTCTTAACATTTATTCCAGCAGGGAATACCAACTACTATGTAGCCAAAACACAACTACTGAGAAAGAAGAGAAATTTATCAGCATTCTTAGGAAAATCCCAAGATCTTAAAGAGGGGAATAGGGGAAGGGAGGAGGAAGTGAAATTGGAATAGTTTGGAGTTTATGCTCTGTTCCCAGGTGCTATATTCCAGTTGCTCTCCTGTTTCCTTTTCTGTTTCTTCTCTTAACAGTCAATCAGCATTTTCATGAAGCATTGTTTAAGGGTTCCTTGTAGTAAAAAAAGGTTCTTGTATTTTGGCAAATCCAAGATTTCTCCAGTTTAATTTTGGGTGAAGCCATTTGGCCACAGAATCAATGGCACTCAGGGCTGAACTTTGAAATAAGGGGAATTTTACCAAGGAAATAAAATAGACCACTGGAATGAGTGAAGGTAATTTTTGGCTGAGCTTTCAGGCTGTTCCTTGAGTTGCTGTCACTCATACCAGTGATCACCTTTATTTCCTTGGTAAGAGACATTCCTGGGATTCGAAGTTTTACTTTTGTTCAAGGGAATTTTACCATTATGGAGACTCTAAAGCTCTGTGTATTATTACATTATCAAGAGTCACTGGAATAGTAGGATATGGTAGTCTTGTGTAATTACTAAGTGACCCAGTTGGAAGAGAAGAAAAACAGTCTGACCTGATAATAGCAAGTACTTGGAAAAGCCAACAGGTGAAGTTTATTCCTGCCTCAGGTTATAAATCTCATCTGCTAACATTCCCATATCAAGCTGTAGTCATTAAAAAAAATGGGAATGCATCTCCATTTGGGGGAGGGGAAGAAATCTTCTTCAGGACTACTTTATAAGTTTATGGTCACAGTGAGATCTGAAACACTGATATTTCACTTTATTACTCTCAGTCTTAGTCAATATTTTATAATATAAAGGCATTACTTCCTCTTTATCCATTAGAAAGATGCACAGAATGGAAGCTTATGGCCCTTAAAATGTCCTTGAACTACAACTCCAACATTCCTCGTCATTGGCCCAGATGGAACCATACATCAGTGAGCAGTCCACAGGTTCTAACCCTGAGGAAAGGATAGCATGATCATATGAACAAAAAGATATCTTTTTGCTTGTCATTGTTGAGAACATGTCCTGAATGTCCCGCTTAAGGCCAGCATGGTGCTAAGGCAACAGAAGCTGGACCAGGTGTAATGAGTGTTTTATCTTGGAAAACTCTCTTATGCATACATTCAAACTTGCCTGAAGGAGGAGAAGCCTGACAGAGGTCAGAAAATCTGCAGAGCTCCAACTAACCCGCTGAAAAATTTTCACTTCTATCTAGCCACAGAATTCAATGTATTCACTGCTTTATTTGATAGAAAAATAGAACTTCCCGTGCAGTAATATTTTTCTTTATCAACGTCACGGAACACTTTCCATAAGATTGCTATATCTGAATGTGTGTGTGTGTATATATATAAACTTCTCTACTGCCCTATGTGTCTCTCCCCATTGACAAGTGCCTAGATTTTATTCTGGGCAGTGAGGAGTAGGTAGGAGATTCTTATGTTACTTTGCTGCCTGCTTAGCACTCTCCAGACATCCTTCACCCATTGGATAGGATTACCAGACAATTAGCAAAAGGAGGACATGTTCTCTCTTTTGTCCTCATGTCCTCCATTTGGTAGGCATAGCCTTAAAATCAAATATTGTCCGGCTTTATGAGTCTCTACCTGAGTACAATGCTTCCTTAAAAAATACTAACTTTGCTATGTTACCTTGATTAGTTGATTAGTTACCTTCCTGCAGGTTTGCACCATGACCTGAAATTGACAAGGCTTTAATTGGCTATACTCTGAAAGCTTTTGCCTCTTAACTGGCTCTAGCATATTCAAGTGTTTGAAAACCCAGTATTTCTGATGCTGGAAAAAGTAATTTCATATACGTATAGGCCTAAGTACTTCTTTTTGCAGTTTTTCACTGTAATTTTTGTTGCAGACACCAACAATTAGTGTGTCCTGCTTTGTCCATTTGTCCTCCTTTCCAGCTGATTGTTTTCTTCTTTGCCCATTCAGTTACCTGTAACTCTACCACTGCTGAGATCTTCCCAGTAGTAACAGCAGAGGTAACTTCCACCTTGTGTAAGAGCAACAATTCTAGTGACATCCTTCCAGATAAATAAACAGGAAGATGTCTGTAAGGATAGTACTGTATTATGACATTGAAAGGCACTCATCAAAGATTTGGAGAGGCTCACAATTTCATACGAATTGGAATATTAGCACCCACCCCATCTTGCACTAAAATTGCCCATAGAGCCATATGGTGAAGCCTTATTTATACTGGTATTAGTAACAGTAAAAATGCTCCCATGTTGTCTCCAAAACCAAATTCTCTAGCTATGTATATAAACAGATTTCTCTAGCAATGTATATAAACAGATTTCTTTAGAGTGAGAAGAGATCCTGCCCCAATCAGGATTCTTTCCTTGCAAATTCTTTCCATTTGTAAGAAGATTGTGGGAAATGTGTTTACATGATATAAATAAAAAGTGACAAAGTTGCATCCAGTTACAACCATCCAGTGGATGGAATCTGCTAATGGAACACATTCCTCTTGTCTCCTCTTTAAGCTCTGCCCAGTGCATATAAATATGTTCTGGAGGTTTAATGGACTTTCTGGTAATATACTTGCCGTGTGAAAGGGCAAATGAGGCAAACAAAGAGAAATTCCATTGTGCAAGTAGCAATCAGCTTGTATAACATTGGATATAACCCAGAAGATGAGCAATGTTTGCACTTCAAAGAAAGAACTTCTCGATTGACAAGAAGTTAATAAAGACTGAAATTTTGGTTGCTTGAATGATGAGCATGCATCAAATAATTGGCTCCTGTCTTGTTTATAAATCTTACAAAGAACAGTAGTTTTTCATCTTTCTTTCTTTTTCTTTGTTCTTCAGAGAGATCTGCAAGTTTTGTCTTCAAGGAATAACAGAAATAATCATATCATGAAAGCATTTGTACAATATCTCCCACTGTTTCCTCTAATATTTTACTGACATTACCATGGGTAATATAGAAATAGGTAACTGAATTTAGTTGCTATTAGCACTTTGATAGCTCCTGAACTCTTCCTCCTTAGTGACAAAAACTCTAATTTCATTTACTAACTACTACGTTACCTGAAAATGGGTAATAATTGACATAATAGCATCCTTATACATGGAAATCCAAATGCAAGGGGCTCAAGAGAGAAAAGCATATATTAAAGCATGATACAAGGGGAAGATACAAGGAAGTTGGAATCATAGTTTTCATTTTTACTGTCTTCCCAGCTCTTAAGCCTAAAGTGATAGTTAAATCTCTATTTTATGGTATTCTGCTTTCTTATTCCATTATACTTTAAATCCCAGGATGCTGAGTCAACACGGCCAAGAGGCTGTTCTTAGATCAATTTTCTAGATGGCACCTGTTTGGGAGAAAGTTCTTTTCTTAGTATTTTCCTGGATCAAATCACAGTTGGATGGGTTCACAAACCTCTGGTTCATCATCTAAAGACATGTTCCACCACAAAGATAGGAACCACATTATGCCTTAGTGAATATTTAAACCTAATTTCAAGTAAAATAATAACTTTGCCTCACTCTTAACAAGAACCAGTAGGTAAAAGAGTAAGTTTGCAAGAATAGGGTGGACTTGTTAAAAAAAAATCCAAGGATTTGTTATCAGTGAAATTTCAAAGCATGTTTTATTCTCCGCTTCTGCATACTGTCCCTTCGACTTCTCTTTTTTTCTCTCATTCTCTTTCTCTCTCTGACACAAGTGGACGTGAACATATAAGCTGTTTATTGGAATTCATTTGAATTCAAAGCTGAATCTCTGGCTATACAAGATGAAACAGGATCCCTATGATTGAGTGGTGTTGTGATGTCTTATGAATGATTTGATGCTTCAGAGCTCTACTGAAAGCTAGATATCATGATTCAATTAATCACTATTTTCAGTTTCATTTTTCAAAGATGGAGAGGACAGGAAGGAAAAGAACAGAATTGAAAGATTAGAAGGCTGACCTCTCAATCACAGGGAATTATTTTTTAAAGGCTCTGGAAACATGGAGTACTGGACAAAAAAGAGAGACCCTAAAAATGTCATTTAATTCAACACAAAGCAAAGTTTCTGGCATGTTTGTAAATCAAAATGTAAAGAACTCTAAATTCCCTCCATCTTCTCTAATTTGACAAATTTCTCAAAATATTTGTTCTGGTAGACTTTTTATTCCAAGAAAACAAAAAAGAAATTTTCATTTTTAATGTGTCTAATCCTTGATTAGGGGGTGTGGTGGCCAAGCAGTTAAGGTGCTGGGCCTGTTGGCTGGAAAGTTGGCAGCTCAAGTTCAAGATCCAAGTGCTGCCATGTAATGTGGTGAGCTCCCATTATTTGCCCCAACTCCTACCAACCTAACAGTTTGATAGCATGTAAACATTCAAGTAGATAAATAGGTATCACCTTTGGTGTGAAAAGTAACAACCTTCTGTGCGTCTTGGCATATAGTCAAGCATCTTTGGACAAACACTGGCTCCCTCAGCTGTGAATCAGAGATGAGCATCACCTTTTAGAGTTGGTCATGACTGGCAGCAGAAACCTTTATCTTTCCCGCAATCCTTTGTTAGCCCTTCAGAATCACTTTGCAGGTAAGCAGCCATAACAATCAAATAAAAAATAATATTTTAAATTAAATGGGAGAAACTTGATTTCTATATAAAGTATCTATTCTTTTAAATATCACCCAATTCTATTCCAAACTAAACAAAAATAAAACCCCTATAGATGGACAGTTTAAAAAAAAGAATCTGAATGCAGAAAGACAGGCTCTAAAATTTCTGCACCTATTTTCAAAAATTGAGGAAAAACTCTTTCAAAGGATGTTTTGTGCCTATATATTATAGCCATTATTTTAACAAGGTTTCAAAAATATTATAGGTGTAGTAGGGGTATCTGATGCCAGTCAATAGAAAGTATACATTTTTGTTTTTTTTTAAACCTTACATCTGACTCAGAAGTAATGCAGGCTATTTTCTGAAGTACCAGCTCTGTTCAGAAGCAAAATTCATAATGATGAGAATTCTTGTTCCAGACATTAATTTCACACAAAGTAAGACCCTGTCTGTGTCACTGAATATTGCCTATGATCATAGGCCCATTTTTTTGGTTTATTAAGAGCCTGTTTGGTCTAGTGGTTAAGGCACCAGGCTAGAAACCAAGAGGTTGTGAGTTCTTGTCCTACCTTAGCCATAAAAACCTTTGGGCCAGTCATTCTCTCTCAGCCCAACTCACCTCACAGAGTTGTTGTTGTGGGGAAAATAGAAGGAAGGAATAGGAGGAAATATGTTCACCACCTTTAGTTGTTTAAAAAAATAATAAATGTGGAATATAAATTAATGATAATAATTTTGTATTGGCTGTGTAGTGCCTATGAAGGGAAGGTTTAATCCTGGTAAATATCCAGCCACCCATCTACACCCTTCTATGTTGATAGAATACAGAATATACTGAGCTATCACTGCATTTTGAAGTGCTTTTTACCCCCAAACTATCCAGCAAAGGAAAGTTAATTACTTCTACGACCCTACATATCCAAGAACTACAGTTCAAATTCAAAATGTTATAAGCTTGAAGTTACAAATGGTTTGCCACTGAAATAAATCCATTTAGTACTTTCAGTTTTTATTAAACTCTTTAAAGAATATATATAAAGAGTCCAATAAATATAAATGATGATGAAGACAGTAATAATAATAATACACTGGAAGATTTTCAAGATATGCCATTTGCCTGCAAGCAAGAACTGGTGGGACCATAAAATAGAGAAAGTAATAGAAAATGAAGAAGCTAAATTGCTTTGGGACTTCAGAAAACAAACAGACAGGCACCTGTCACAAAACACTAAACTTAACAACTGTTGATAAGAAAGACAAAAGACTGGATAGTGGATTTAGCTGTACCTAGAGACAACAGAATAGCAGAGAAAGAACTGGCAAAAATCACAAAATACAAAGACCCGCAAATAGAAATAGAACAACTGTGGCAAAAGAAAGCAAAGGTAGTACCAACAGTAATGGGCACCTTAGGTGCAATCCTAAAACAACTGGAGCACCATTTGAACACCATTGGCATTGACAAATTCACCATCAGTCAATTGCAAAAGACAACAGTACTTGGAACAGTTTATATCCTTCAACGATACCTTAAACAACATCTAAGAACAGCATCTGCTTATCCCAGGTCCTTCAGAAGGACTTAATAGGTAGAGAAAAATGTCAAATCCAGTCTAAACATCTAAGTAAGCAATGAACCCAAATAATATATATATAGAGAAAGAGAGAGATAAATATTGAAAAATGAAATAATAAAATACAAATCCATAAACCTGGGATTTATAAGTTCAATGGCAGTTATAAGTGGCTAATATATCATTTTAAAAGACTCAGAATCATTCTTAAACTCTAAGCTAAGAGTGAATATATGTAATCCTTGACTTACAACCACAACTGGGACCTGAATTTTGGTCATAAGTTCTTGCAGTCAAGGCACCAAGTGAAAGGACTAGAATTTATTATCATTTTTATGATGATCTTAAAGTAAGTTGTTGTAATTGTGAAACAACCCATTCTTCTGAATGGGCAGTTTTTGCCAGAAACTGGCAAAATGTCACAAATTGTGGTCATGTGATCAAGGGATTCTGCAACTGGCTATAAATGTGAGCTTACCACCAAGCATCCAAAATACAATCATGTGACCACAGAGAGGGGCAGCCATAACTCTGAAGATAGGTCATAAATAGCTTTTTAAAAGCACATTGTAATTTTAAATGGATGTTAAACAACCAGTCATAAGTCAAGGAATACCTGCATTATGAACCATGGTCAACATAGCATAAATCTTTATTACTAACTCCCTGATTCAGCTTGGTATGTGAGAACTCAGAGTATCCTAATTTCACAGTTTCCTTCTACTCAATTTGCCAGGTGAGCCCAGATAGCAAGGATAGTCTCTGAAATTCATCTCACAAATTCAGGAGTTGCTTTTGTTGGTCTAGTTTTACAGCTCTGCATCCTCTCTTTCCTCCTCCAACTCCAGAGTTGTTCACTGAAGCATCAGCAAATGAAGGTGAACTGTCTAGAAAGAACTAGATGGCTGGTAATACAGAAAAGGGGAATTATCCGATTGGCGTGAAAGCTGGAAATTTTAAATCTCACAACTTGTAAAAGTAAATAGGGAAAGCTAGGTTGTACAAGCAGCCTCCCTTCCCAGTATTAAATGAAAAATGGCACGTCGGTCATGGGACAAATGATTTCCACTTTGAATTGAATTCTGTGTTGGGGATGTATGACTTGATAAAATTTAATAAGAATAAAGCAGGTTGAAATGGGAATTCAGTTTTAAAATTTGCAAAAATCAAGAATGAATTTCCCAGAATTATAAAGCTTTATTGTTGTTGTTCAGTCACGCAGTTGTGTCCAACTCTTCAAGAACCCATGGACTGCATTAGTCCAGGACCCCTTGTCTTGCACTGCCTCCCGGAGTCTTCCCAAGCTCACACCCATCACACTGACTATGCTATCTATCCATCTCA
>JANHZU010006543.1:44743-59524 GCA_032468055.1 Acrochordus granulatus | reverse complement strand
TAAGGGAGGCTTATTCCCATGAGTTTGCACCTGCAAGAGGGGGGCTGATTCTCATGAGTTTGCATCTGCAAGGGGGGCTGATTCCCACAGCAGCTTTTCCTCCTGTTCCTCAAGATCATTCCTTCATTACAGGCTTGCAATTTCACATGTTTTATGCTGTCATTGAACAGAAGATAGCACAATATACTTGACAGGATACCTGTGTGATAGGGTTGTACGTTGTCTTTAGTTTCCTTCTTTTAGTACAGGTAATCCTCCTTGAAGTTGCAGTCATTGCAGCATCTCCATGGTCATGTGATTGTGATGCAGACACTTGGCATCCATCATGCAACTGTAATAGTCACAGCATCCTTTGGTCATGTAATTGCCATTTGTGACCTTCACTGCCAGCTTCTGACAATCAAAGATAATGAGGAAGCAGGCAGAAGGTCCAAATCACAGTCATGTGATATTGTACTTAACAACCCCTACCAGAACTGCTGTCTTAAGTTGACATGGTCACATGATTTTTTGTTTCACAACTGTACTGCTTAGCAACAGAATTCCCAGTCCCATTCTCAGTTGTACATATTTGTAGAAATTCCCTTTTGCACAAATCAATTGTCTGATAGTCTTCCATCTCATCCTTTAATTATATTTTTGGTTAATAATGCATACCTTATCCAACACATTCAGAAGCATTTTATCTATGGGAGGATTAAGATCCTGACAAAGTTATGTAAGTAGCAGCCAATAAATATATATCATATCCAAGCAATCAAATAAACCTATATTTTACCATATACATAACCTTTTAACAATTAGATCCTGGGAGTGATTATACCTGTGACATTTTATCTATCATACAAATGCAATTAGGAATTAGTACAGCACATTCCCAAAATATATAAATCAATTTGTCTAAGGTAAGCTGTATGTCCAGCAGATTTTACCTAATTCCTCTATAAATTCTCCTGTGAGTCAAACACCACTGCAACTGCAACCCAGCCCTTAAAAATGTGCTCAAGAGTTTATTTATTTCCACAGCTAGTTTAGTGCCTCTTATTCTATTTCTCTTAATTTCAGTTCCCACTGTTGTAGAAATGAATTCCTGGTTTCATTTAAGTCTCTGGTCAAACTAAACATCAGAGGTGTTTGCTTCAGTGGGAATCTCAGGCTATAATCAGTTGGCTCCTTTGGGTTTTGTTATTCTGAAAACTCTTTTTTACTGTTCTGTCCTTGTGGGAATATACAGTAAATCTAACAGCTGGAATCACACTGTTCAGTAGTAATGATTCACACCCTTCCATTGCATTTTCTTATATTCCAAAGTAGATTTAGGTTATCTTGATGGGTGATATCAATCTTAAAAGCCAGATAATATTTTCCCTTCTTCCCTCTTTGGCCAAACAAAGTTAAGGTATACTCAGCTGAAAATTCTTTCCAATATTCTCTTTCTTTCCTTGGTTTACAGCAAGTTCAGACTGAAAGCTTGTGGATAATGATGGAGATACAGGTGTGGAGATCCTATTAGTTGCCACAGAAGTAAAATGAATCAATGATGAATCAATGGGCAGATTGCAAGAAAAGACACAAAATAAGGAGTTGGTGATACCTGATGGTTCCGATGACCACATTTTAAGAAAGGAAGATGCCCCAAGATGTCTAACAGCTACAAAGCACTTTTGGGATCTTCTAAGATCAGGTGGACAAAAAGATTTAGTTGATCTCTGGTGGATCTCTGGAGGGGATGTGCAATCAGTTTCACCCAATGGCATAAGTAGGTTTATCCCAGTGTAACATAGTTACAGGTTGATTTTGCATGAACATTCTTCCGAGTGCAGCATCCCATGAAAACATGGCACAGCTCTGCTAAACAAGTAATCAGGGTTTTTCAGTTTCAGAGATGAAGCAGAGAAGGAATCAGGTCCTTTTGAATCCCTTTTGTTAGGAGGATGAACATCATCTAAGTTATGTCCTGTGTGTGTGAAGTTGTCGTGGTAAGTTACAGCATGACATAAATATTGAGCAGTAAATCTGGCTAGAATAGCAGTCAATGGACGTTGTGACAGCTGTGACTGAAGACAAGGCATCAAATCTGTGGCAAATGTTTCCGCACTCGTTTTGCACATCTGATTCTAAAATGAACCATAAAGAGAAAATGTCAGAATGAGAAAAGAAAGCTCATTAGATAAGTTTTGCATAAACAGTCAAAATTAATATATGTGTGCTGCTAAATTCTTCTCATCCAGGTGGGAAGGATGCTCAACATGTCAGAGTGTAAATCTGCTCTTAATCTCAGTGAAATAACAGTAATTTCTGTTTCTCAGAGACACTTGCAAGATAAATATTCTGTATGCCTCTAAAACAGGCATATCCAATATTGGCAACTTGAAGATGTGTGGATTTAAACTCCCAGAATTCCTCAAGCAAAAATGAATTCCTTTTGTTTTAGATCAAAGGACATGTGGGAGAAAGTTATTATTTTCATGTCCTCTTATTTAGATTCCTGCCCAGCTATGAACTTTACTCTCAGCCTAATTTACTTGACGGATGGATTAATGTTTATTTAAAACTTAGATATTGTACGCCATTCAATTGTAGCTCATATCATTTTCAGAGTAACTCATATCATTTCAAAAAGTAATGTTTAAAACTAACTAAAATGACAAAAACAGAAGCATAAAGCATCTGCCAATGTAATCAGTCTACAGTAGATTACATGGTTCATATTTACTCATCTTAAGGCCATATGTAGTAGTACATTTTGGAGACTCTTCCTTTTGCTGTAACAAACCAGCAAGGGTGAACCTCTGGAATGAAAATATTGAGATAATTGAAAACTATTGAGAACTTTGGGAGAAAAAATTAAGAAGTTCTTGGAGATGAGAAAGTCAAAATAGGCAGTGAATCTTTCTTTGGGGGGAAAAGCCAGGATAGCAGTATTAAAAAGTTCTTTCCATCACCAGTTGGCTTAACCTAAATCAGTGGAAGAATAAAGAGGAGTCACATTAAACAAAGAATCTTGTGACACCTTAAAAAAGAAAGCCTGAAATTAAGCAAGCAAATGTTTCTTCCTCCTGGATGTATCTTCATTTTGCTTCTCCGTGATTGGGTGGAGAATGAATGAAGCTGGACGAAACTGGAGCAGTGACAGGATTGAAAATGTGCAGTTGGTTTCAGTTGGCGCACCATCTTCAATTTCAGGGAAAAGAGGAGGAATGGCATTCATTTTAATCAGATCTGTGGTTCCACGGCTGGTTGTGAAACCTAAAATATAAAATTATGGCTTCGCGGTTAAGTCCCTGGGCTTGTCAGCCGGATGGTCAGCAGCCTGAGTTCAAGACCCAGGTGCCACATAAAAAGGGTGAGCTCCTTTTATTCATCCCAGCTCCTGCCAACCTTGCAATTCAAAACCATGCAAAACCCAAGTTGATAAATAGGTACCAGATTTGGTGGGAAAGTAACAGCATTCTATGTGCCTTGGCATTTAGTCATGCTGGCCATATGACCACAGAAGCGCCTTGGGACAACACTGTCTCCCTCGGCTGTGAATCAGCGATGAGTACCGCCCCCTGGAGTTGGTCACGACTGAAAGGGGAAACCTTTACCGTTACCTTTTACCAGGGACAAACTGAGTTTTTGTGGTGTCTGGTCTCTTCTGCTAACAAGTTAACTCTCTCCCCAAGCTCCTTGACCTCATCACTGGATTAGTAATGGTCTTTCCCAGGCTGTGTATGCTAGAAGATGAAATCAGTTGGAGTTCAGGAGTTCACGGAATGCAGAACCTTTGAGAGGTCCACCAGGAATATCTTTTCCTGGACCAAGATGCACTGAAGATAATGATCTATTCTGTCATGTCTTAGCTAGATGATTGTAATTAACTCCACATGGGACTGCTTTTGAAGATAACCTGGAATCCAGCTACCTGTTCATAATCAGTGCCAGGTGATGCCACCTATAGATTCCCAATAGCTTTGGGCCTTGTTATTTTCAAGATTGTTTTCTTCAGGTAGAGTCGCCTCCCATATCTAGTCTAGTTGGGAGAGGATGCTATGGGGTGTTTGGGCCCAAAGAGATGGCATACACAAGAGCAGCCACTTCTGAACTTAGCTTAGCTCCCACCATTGAATCCTTTAGAGGGCTGGTTTAAAACAGGTCTATTCTGCAGCACATTTGGAAAAGGAGATTTTGAGGACAGCAACATATGTTGCTTCCAGGTGTTCATGTTAACATTTATCTTATGGGTGTTTAAAGTTATTGTAAGCTGCCTAGGGTTGCATGAGTAGGCAGCATGTACAAATAATTTTAATAAATGAACAATCCATCTCTGAGTAAGGAAACCTATATGGTGTGAAGGCAAATCTGATTAAAGAATCTATTTCTTTCCAGTAAATTGTAGTTAATTTAGGTGATTAAAAGTGCACCTCAGCTGGAATAGTGTCAGCTCATTTTAGATCTCTTGCCTTGAAATAATTTTAGCCTCTGAAATACCAGGGAGAAGGGAAAAGGTTGCTATGGAAACTTTTGCCTACCATGTTGCTCTTCTAGAATCTGCCCCGTGGAATTTTGCAAGTTAATGGAATCATTTGCAGAGAGAGGGGAAAATTCTTCCTCTTTGCTCCAACAAAACATTTGATTAAACAGATTTGCCCATGGGTTTCTCATAGTCTCTTGTTGATTCCCTTCCTCTTTTGAATGCATCAGAAAAAGGAAGGAAAGAAAATGATTTAAATGAGTGGGTTTTTTTTAAAATTTTGGCACCTTTAAGATGAGTGGATGTCAACTCGCAGAGTCCTCCAGCCAGCCTGACTTAAGCTGTGTGGACTTCAGCTACCAGAATGCCCCAACTTTGGAAACCTTACGATGGGTCAATTTTAACTTCCACAATTCCACACATTTTAATTGTAAGTAGATTATTAAATTGCGAGAGATGATCTGAGATTTCTCACCTTTTTTATTTCCAGAAATTGAGGAATGATGAAAGAGAGTTAAAATTCATAATACAGAAGTAGAACTAAATTGTCAGCATAAGTGTTGACTTATGTAAAGTCAACATAAGTGTTGACTTGTGAAAACCTATTTCTCTGTCCAATGCTTCATGTTAAATGAAACAAAAACAAGCACTGTGTCATAATTTACTGTAGGAGGCTTTAGAAATGATGTGCCATTTCTAAGATAATACAGTATCTGATACAGTTTGATTAATGTGGGGTCAAGAATCTATCACTTTTCCCAAATTTCTGTTTCCTGCAAGAAAGTTTCTGCTTTCCTTCCACTTTTCTGCCTACTTTAGGAGTTATCTTCAGCTTTCCTTATTTAGATGCGGTTCTCATGCTGGTAGTATTGTGAGACTAAACAAAATATCTATATGTTTGTGTGCATGCACATGTACTATGTGTTTGTGTATATCTATATGTATATATTCATCTCTTCCTGATCTTTTACACTTCAAACTCATCTCAATCTCTGTTTCTGCCTCCATTTTTGTGTGATCTTATACATCTTTATATTCCTTCTTTGTCAGGACTCCTAGGTCTCTGCCTCCATCTACATCAGGATTGTAGGTGTCCACCCTTGACAACTTTAAGACGTGTGGACTTCAACTTCCAGAATTTATGCTGTCTGAGGAATTCAAGTCCACACATCTTAAAGCTGCCAAGGTTGAACGTGTATGATCTATATCTTCTTTACCTCTTTGCTCTTACTCGTCCAGTTGGGTTGATGCTTCTTCCCAAATCCATGTGAAATGTGTAGGGGAAGAGTAGGAATTGCTTTTATCCTCAGCCATTTCCCAAATACCCACATCATTCAGTGTTCACACAAGACCCTAAAGTGTTGCCATGGGCATGCATTCCAATGTTACGTGCTAGTTTTTGAGAAAAGTAGTCTAGAAAAAGTAGTCTAGATGAAAAGTAGTCTAGATGAGATTTAGGGAAAATCACTGAAATGTTGATTAAAGCCTTAATATGTACTGAACTGATTAAATAGGTAATCTAACTCTTAACAATCACATATTTAGATCTTTGATAAATAAAATAGAAGGATAAAAGTCCTTCTTGGGAAAAATTGACTTATTCTTGAATCACTGGGGGCATAATTAGTGAGACTTAAGATACTGAAGGTTGGAAGCTGAGGGCACTGTAGAAAATGCTGTCCTCTGGATTTCTAGTGCCTCCACACACTTTAGTTACTTCATCAGGCCATGAAAACATTCATTTTGAACCAAGAGTTGCAGGATGTTTATTCCTTCAGTATTTTTAATGACACTATCTTATTTGTAAGAATGTTGGGATGATATTAATCATTTTTGGTAAGTTGTATGGAGTTTTGGGAATGAGGCAAATGACAGAGTTTTGGAAATTAAACATTTTAATAAAAGGGGAGAACCATTCTTTAGTTCAAGAACTAGTAGAGAATCACTGGTTGTCTATATCAGCTTAGATGGAAAGTGGCATTATGAGAAAATGTCATGCAAAGCAATGAGCATCACCAAACCAAGATGATAAAAAGCTGAGACTGATTTTTTGGCATTTTTGAAACAGACTTTAAAAGAGTTGCAGAATGTTTGTAGATATGGATTGAAGCAGTGGCCCTGATATGTACGGGGGGTGGAGAGATCAGCCTTTTATCTTGGACTGTTTATTTTGTATTTTTCCCAGGAAGGAAACATCAGTGATTAAAAATCTCTCCAAGGATTGCAATTAAAGCCAGAACATTGGAAATTATCTTCGATGCTTCACTTCTGCTTTGCTTTCCAAAGACTAAAAAAAAAGTTACCTAGTTTAGTAGAAACTGAAGTCCTTCGAACAAACCTAGTTGACTTAACAGGTTTACTTACCAACCATGTTTGCCAGAAAGATGATTCCCGAATTATGGTCACAGCCTCACAGTGATCTGTTTTCATCCTCAACAGATGATCTGTTTTCCTTGTTTCTTCAGAATAATGTGCTGATTTTAACAACTAAGATAGCTGAAGGATGGCTCCTTTGATATCAGCCAGAGTTTTTGATTGGCCTAACTAATTTTCTTTTTATTTAAAATATGGGATATCTTGGAGACTATCATGTCGCAGAACATCCATTATTTTTTTTAGAACAATGCCTTTAAGCCTACACATGAATTCCAAGGGCATTCTTAGGGAAACTCCCAAGGGATTGTTTGAAAATCTGCTCACGGTTCAGAAAAAAGTCCTGGAAAGCTAGGATAGAAAAGAACTCTATAGCACCGTTTCTCAACCTCCAGAATGCTGGCTGGAGAATTCTAGGAGTTGAAGTCACACATCTTAAAATGGCCAAGGTTGAGAAACCCTGGTCCAGAGGAAAGTAATAGGGAGTACCCTTACACACTTCCTTGTGACTGCCAAATGGGCACTGCCTACCATTTTGTGAAGACATAAATCCCCTTGGCAGTCATTTTGTGAGTGCACTCATGATCTGCTGCCAACGTCCCAGAATTCCCCACGGATTGAAAAGATCAGCCAATTTCTAACAGAGAGAAAATGATAGGAGTGCAATGTTTAGGGGCAGCTGAGTTAATGTGTATAATGTGTATAATTTCTGGCTGCACTCTGCAGTTTAATAGCCATTAATCAGATATCCCTTCTGTCAAGGTCTTTCAGCCACTGCTGAATAATGCTAGTTCATCAACCCTTTCTGAGCATTTCATAATGATTTAGGCATTGCTCCTTTCTTTCAGCTCAGCCAATATTGAGCCTTAGGTGTCTTCCTATATCCCTCTGCTGTGTAATCTAATGATTCTGAAGGGAACAATTTGTCATTGAGGCTTGCTTAATATTTTCTCTAAAAATAATACCAAAAGATAAATATGTTTACTGATCCTCTTGTGGGCTTACGTATTCCATGAAAACAACAACACCAAACTATATCTGCAGCTGCATGTATAAACCACAATTTAATACACAAGTAGGAAATTAGTATGATTTATAAAAAGCTTCTGATAATCCTGGCTTGCAATGACCTTGCTCATTTGTCTTACTTCAAGCAGCTACATGAAATTTCTATGTATTTTTTAATTATTCAATCCTCTTCCTTCTCCTTCCTCTCAACCTGGCCTATTAAGTTTTTGATGATCAATTCAGCTGTGAGAGAAAATATTCTCAGTTGCTTTCTAGTATATTTTGCACACCATCATTTCCTTGGTGAATAATTAAGATAGATTGGTAAGCAGTGGAATGACCAGTTGGAAAGGCAAATCAGTATCTGTTCCATAAATTATGTTGTTCTCTGGTTGTAAGATGTAGCTCAGCCAGTTAGGGTTCACATCCATTGCTACCTCACTTGGCAAATCCAAGACAGTGTATACCAAGTAGGGTACAATATACAACTGGAAATACCGTCATGTGAAAAATCCAATCTCACAAAACAGGTAGCCTATAAAATAGCAACATATAAAACTTTTTAAAACAAGCAGAATGAGTTAACATCTGTTCAGATGTTGCTCCACAGTTCTGGCAGATAGAATTCTGGAAATCATGACTGAGCAAACAAAAAAACAAAACAAAACCATTTAAGAGCTTAAGTTCTAAATCAATCTTGAGTTGGAAACAGAGAGCAGATGCAGCTAAAACGGTGTGAGTATAATTCTCCACCTTGGTGCCTTCCAGACATATTTCAAATCTCATTGCCTCCAGCTGGTAGGACCAAAGGTTTATAAATTGCAAATTGCTATAAACTGAAGCAGAGTTGGATACCCTTGTCTGTTGTGGACATGATTGATGGGAGGACAAAATCATCCATCCCTTGTTTTTGCTTGAACTTCCTGTACTTTCCAAGAAGGTAATGCTTGTAATCCAGAGAATATTATTACCTGTACTGCATAAACCATTTCTAAGCTATGAGATGGTTAGGATGTGCCTATTCAATTTTCCTGTGAAGGAATCACTGAGGACTGAACTGATAATAAATACTGTATACTAGTCTATGGTGGGGAATAATTCTTTGGACAGCTTCACATGATGCCATAAGCCATGCTTTCTTTAACTTTGGGAGAGTTAATGATGGTATTAAAAAAAATTAAAAACAGTCAGAGCTTTGTTTGCACCATCATGGCTACCACCTTTACTTACTTTATCATACCTTACAGACACCTCTGATTTGCATTGCATAACGTTTTTGCTTCTATAGTCTGGCTTTCTCTCCCCCTTAAATCTATGATACTGTCTTTTTTTTAATATATTCATGGAGATGGAATGCTTAAAAGAGAATTCAAGCCCTGGATGGAATCATAAACTCCAAATTTGGAAGTGGCCATTTAATTGAGAGTCTCCAAGGGCTTGCCCTATGAAGGAATTTGAATTTAAGCATCCCCTACAAATGTCTGCTCTTTCTCATGCTGGTTGGGGAATTCTGGGAATTGAAGTCTACCATCTACCATCTTAAAGTCTACCATCTCCTCTCTTCAAGTGGCCATGGTTGAGAAACACTGCATCTGTCTTCTTTGCCTTAATTGTTCTTACTGCAAAATTCTTCTCCACATTCAGAATCTACCTCCCCTTGAAACAACAAAGATCTGACATTTATTTGTACAACAGCCTTCTAGGTACATGAATCAGATGTGTGATGAGTGGTTATATATAAAGTAAATAAAATATGAAAAGCCCTTTAAAAATGCTATGCATGCTCTCTTCTTTTTTTCAAAAGAAAAAATTCTAATTTATCTCCTCTCTTCCCTGATCGTTCCTCGCTGCTTCCTTTTGACTACTATTTCTACTGATTTTATAACCATATCTCTGTAGGCACATCCTAAATTTTAATTTGCTTTTGGGGGAGCCACCTTAGAGTATTGACTGGTTCAGCTGACTCCTCTCCTACAATCCTTGTCATAGCTTTTATTCAGATCATTCCTTTTAGGACGAATCTTTCGTAAGCTTTTTAAACAGAGGTGCAAATATCCATCGGTCTGCATTCTCTTACTCCAGCACAGTGTATGCAGAAGTTGTGTAGATCTCTTTCTCAGCAATACCTGAGATACACAGGCAATTCTCACTTACTTTCCTTCCTTACCTCAGTTTTTTTTTAATGAGGAATTTCAACGTTCTCTTGAATATCTCCACTACCATTGCAACTCTTTTGCCAAATAGTTGCTGGCTATTAGTTTCCTTCTGGGATACTATAATATAACCTTGGCTATCACTTCCCCTATGTCAGATCTCAGAAGGCATGTCGGATCTCAGAAGGCATTGCCTCAAGAGCTCCACTTGACTACTCTACTCAAAGACCGAGTTCAACTAACTCAGTTAAGAATGCTGTACAAAGACAAAACTCATACATTTTTACAATATACTGAATTTGTTTAGGGTTCCCCTGGCTGTTTCTTTTTGTTTCTGTTTCCTGTATCCTGTTTCTATTATTTATTATGAACTATTTTTTCAACAGTTTCACCTATTGTGCAGTCCCAGCCTATTCATTAGAACTGCATTTCAGGCAAATCCAGAAATAAGTTAGTTTGGTAGCCAGTTTACATTTAGTATGTGAACCCAACCTCAGGAGTCTTATAGAGACAAATTAAAATCCCTTTTTCACTGTATGCTAAGATGGGTTGACGACAAGACTTAAGGAAGTAATCCAGAAAGGTAAATAAACTCTCTTTATATCTAGTGATTCCATGGACATTTTGTGAACTACTTAATTGACAGTTAATTGTCTGAGACTTTTCAGTGTCTGAGATGGGGGCAAAGTCCTAGAGAAGCTCTGCAAAATTAGCTTTTTTGGGCACACCATTTCAGTGGAAATCTTGCTTTTACCCCTACTCTTCCAGCTACAAGGAAGGGATAATGACAAAGAGACAGCAGCAGAGAGTGGGTATGAGGTTACCCTCATGAACCCATGTGCAGTAGCACAATTGGGCCTTTCCAACTCTGGCAGGACTAAAAGCATGGTTTTGGGCTGTTTGACCCATTCTGCCAGGATCATGTGCCTCTAGCCTACAGTGGGGAATGAACTGACCAGGGGAGATGATCCCTGGCATAGCTGAGTCATGCGAACAGGGCCAAAATTTGGAATGGGACCCGTTAGATCACCCTGACTTACCTACAAAGCCATAGCAGTTTGGGGCTTAATGCAATTGTAGTTTTGAGAAATTCTCTTGCAGGGTGCTTGGCCAAAGAATGAAGAAGCACTGGACTTTCATCCCTCCTTCTCATTACCTGGCAGTTACAGGTCGGTGACTAGGGGAAGGCAAAGACTAAGATCGGACTTGCTGTCTCCCTGGCCATTGCCCTGTAACAACTGATGCACATGAATACCTTACATCATCCTCACCATTCTCATCCTCCCACCAATGCCATTATTTGTGAACACTTAATATATGACATTACTGTGATGGTTCATTGCACAGTCATCCAGATGTTCAGACTGGTTTTGGCATTTTGTCCACCTATTGAATCCTTCCCAAGGATCTGGAATAGGCAGATGTTCTTTGACGGTGTTAAAGTATTATTATTTGATTATTGTTCTGTTCTTGTAGCTTCCATCAACAAAACTGCACAGACTCTTGGTTTTTTGTGTTCACGTTCTTGGTTCTGCTAAAAGAAAATATTTATGCTCCTGCTGTGTTTTGTGAGAGTAGTTTCCTCCCCCGTGTCTGATACATTTGAACTATTACAACTGCTGTCTGATTGACTATGAACGTTATGGTTTCAAAGCAAAATAGTGTGGAAGATTTGGTAAGATTTCATTATGCTGGACAGGCAAACCATCCCTGAGAAGTTCCCATGATAATTTTCCTTCCACGGTGCAATGCCTCAAGAACGTTTAAAAAATATATGCTGGAAAATATATGCAAATAAATATATTTACAGAGAGATTTTACTGCTACCCTTGTTTATTTTCAGTGAGATTTTTCTTTTTCAGTGAACTTTTCCAGATCAGCAGCTAAACTTTACTAAACAACTGACCATGGCTTTTCTTTTTAAAAAAATCATACTCTCAGGACACCCCTGGTACTTCTGAGTTTTAAAGCAGGGAAAAGGGGTTTTGATTCAAAAGGGGGAAAGAAGATACGTAGGATTCAAAATCCAGGGCTAACATTCAGAGAAACACTTGGGTTTGGTGCTCTATGATAGGACTCATATTTTTACCTTCTTCCTTATTTGCAATGAAACGTTTCATCACTCAGTACTGAGCCGATGAAGCTTCTCCAGTTAGCTAATTCCCGAATCAAGTTTCCAGGCATTGGAGATTTAAAACTACGCCTGGCCTGAGGTCTGACAGATGGGAGGTAACATCTGCGTACACTGATCTCAAGTCCACTTTATAGACAAGAAGGGAGATCAGATTGGACACAAACAGGATATTAAATAGCGGGTGGCATTTCTATTGGTGTTATAGTCATTATTTCCAAAACAAATAAAGTGTTTCTACTTTTCAATTAACTCTAAGTCTACACCCCTAAATCTGTGGTCTTGTTTGCCTTCTCTTGTAAGGATACATCATTGGCTGCCCTGTATGGTCTTCTACCGCTTCCTTGAAATAGCTCTCTCGTGCAACTAGTTGGTGGCTCAGGTTCCTCTGTGTCAAGAAGGCATGTGTTCTGTGGGAATGCCCAAAAACCATTTCCCCATCTTTTAGCCAGCTGATGCAAACACCAGTTGAAGCTCATTCTCTAACTTCCCCTGCTGATTTATGCTTTCACAAACAATGGTTCGATATGGGGCCTCGTCAATAAATGCTGAGATTAGCAAGATGAGAATTTAATTAAATGCATTCTGACGCAGTCGGAACAAGAATCCAAGAAGAGGGCTTTCTCCATGAGAAACTGCAAGAAGCTGCATTTTGCAGAGGAAAAATGGCTATTTTCCCACACTCCTTTTTTGCCTCTTTAATTCTGTATCCGTTTTAATTCCATCAGGGAGGATTTAAAGTGTCCTAAAGGCAAAATGGCTCAGAGAGAGAGCCTGCCAATTGCATTTTTAAAGAATATGTTTATCTTTCAAATAAAAAAAGAGAGTGTAAATTCCCCTTCTCTTTTCTTTCCCTTCCTTAGGCATTGGTTAATATTGAAAAGCTCTCCAAATCTACAAAAATAAATCTCACGCCATTGTTTCTATCCTATTCAAAATAGATTTTCATAGCAATGCCATTTTTCAAACCTATTCTTTAAAACTTCAAACAATGTTGAAAAAGAAGTCTATTCATCTTGTATTCCTAGTCCAGGGAAAGTTGATCAAATAAGGTCAACGTTAATTTGTCTGTGGATGGGAAACCTCCAAGGAAAACAAAGGAAATAGGGGGAAAAAATACCCTGTAAGAAATCTCTGGCAACCCACTTCCATCTGTTTGCCAGTAAAACAGTGGGTCCAGAGCTCATCTCAAAGGAGGTCTGAGAGAACATGAATACTGTAAAACAGAAATCTGATGTTCTCACTCTGACTCAGTTGCCATGACTCAACCTCCAGACAATTCTACCTGGATGACTGAGAATCTTCATTGACATATTCTCACTCGGAGGTTATGAGCCAGCACTAATGAAGTAGAAGATGATTTTACAAATTTGCCAATAAAACTGCATTCAACATTTCTGGAAAATGCTGGTTTGAGAATGAAAGAGACAACCCTAGCAACCTTCCTGTAACATGACACATGGGTTATTTCCAGTGTGATTGAGTGAAATCCCGGGATTTGGGCTAGGGTAGTGAGGGTCCAAAGACAAAGAGAAAGACAAAAGTCATTCTAATATTCTAATGTTGATAAAGGGCTATTAAGGCTGACATTTTTGTAAATAACCAGATTGGGGAACTATGTTATACATTATGTGAAGACATGGCTGTTTGGAGCCTATAATGCTAGAAAAAAGGAAGGAAAAAGAAGAGGTCAACCATCAGCAAAGTAGACAGGCTTAAGTTAAGCAGCAAAGGGTATCTGCTGAAGGACAGTGAAAATCTCACTATGCCAAGCTATTTTAAAATCATAGAATCAGAGGATTGGAAGGGACCTTGGAGGTCTTCTAGTCCAACCCCTGCCCAAGGAGTCCTTATACCATCCTGGACAAATGGTTGTTTTGGTCTTTCACAATTGCATCAAAGACTCTTCCCTCTTAACTGCAGTTTCTGGTGAGTTGAAAAGATTCTGCTTCCCCCCCTTTTTTTTCCCCTTTTCTTTTTTTAAAGATTTACCATTTCAAAGTTGTAAAATCAAGACATTTTTAAATTTAACCATTGATCCAAAGGTAGCTCAAAATGGTAATTTCCCAGCTCCTATAAAAGCTCCTGCTCACTCACTTCTCATTATTCCTAGTCAGCCTCTTTCAGTTTATTCACAGGCTATGGTAAATTCATTACACTTCCTCTCCCACCCTTGCCCAGTCTATGCAATATTTTCCCTTTATTAGCTAAAGAAAAACTTTTAGATATATAAATAAAACCTAATTGTGACCAGAAGCCAGCAAAACATAGAAAAACACAAAAAATGGAAGTTTGTATGAGTGGGTCCTAATCTTCAGGAAGCAGCTTCTATTGCATTCTTGTAGTGGAATAGCAAACTTTGGCAACATGGTAGATGACCTGAAAGATTTTGTCAGCTAACAGGAAAGCTACAGAGTGAACATCTCTCTGCCTTGGAATTGAAAGCATTTGATATGAATCCAATTGAAATTTGCAATGTACAATAGTATAGTAGCACATTGTGACAGTACTAGATAAGAATGTTGTATCAAGCTCCTAAACAAACAGCTGAGAGTTGTGACAGCATTGAAAAAAAGTGGGACATCTTGAAGATATATTAATGGAAGGAACGATGGAATGGTACACAGTCTGAGTTCTTCAGGGCAGCATTGATACAAAAA